>MU225153.1:267445-313619 GCA_018584345.1 Thuja plicata
ATAATGAGTTCTCAAGAACTATAGTACAATAAAAGAAGGGAAGTCTTCCAAAATATGTTTCATCATCTCATGCTCAGTTCAAGAGTGTGCATCTTACTAATTCTTCTTATAGAATTATTTAATGTTTTATAATTATTTTTTATTGACAACTTGAGACACATGAAAAACTATCTTCTAATCTTTCTTACAAATTTCTAGATGAATTTTTTCTTTTGGGACAGGTTTGCGTTAAGCATCTAGGAACAAGACTATCTCCATTTTGATTTTTAAATTTTTTTCTTCCAATTAATGAAATTGACTCCCTTTATAGAATCAATTGTGCTTAACATCATTGCTATTTTTATCTATCAGATGGTGTGATGGTCCAGATGTGTTCAGTGCTTTGTTGAATGAAATTTAATGCCACCTTATGGAACAACTCCTGCCTATGCTTCTATGTATCCATCTGGAGGAATTTATGGCCATCCATTAGTACCTCCTGTAAGTTCTAATACCTTGAGTTTTGTCATTCTTGTCTTTTCAAATATTTAGTACTTATAATTTGAAAGTATGCATCTGTCTATGTGATTTTTCTTTTCAGGTAAGTCAATAATGAAGGAGATGGTCACTCCCTTTTTTACCTAGAGTTTAGCATGTATTTTTGGCTATTTTTATTATGGACATATGGCCTATTTTACTAACCTAATTTTCTAACATTGTGGTCTTGATTCCAACTTTAGGGTGCACACACATTCACTCAATATGGAATCCCATCAAATGGTAAAATATTGTAGGCAGTAATTATATGGAAAATGATCATAAGAATTTTTAGCACTCATTTGTTAATGTTTTAATCTTTTAATAAATGTTTTGAATGAAAATTTAATATCTACTTTCTATGGATAGATTTCAGTTGCACAAAACATAGATGCGGAGCCAAAGTCCTTGGGAGGTAAAGGACGAAATTCAATGAAGAGGGTAAAAGGAAGTTTTGGAAAGCTTGAAATAGTTACAAGTAAAGGAGGGGGTGGAAAAGCAGCACCTACTACTACAAATGGTGCCTTCTCACAAAGGTAGATATTCAAGGCTGCTAAATTTGATAAACTTATTAAACTTTAATAATCAGTGGGAAGGTCTAGGATGCTGCTTAGATAAATCAGTTTCTTCTCTAGGCAACTCCCATTTTCTTACCTTCTTATGTTTATAACTTATATGTTAGTGATTTAAATAGAACTACCAGTTTCAGTGGGGATAGTGGCAGTGAAGGTTCAAGTGAAGGTAGTGAGGAAGGCAATTCACTAAATGTAAGAAAATTTGTTCTGTATTTCTTGTACAAAAATGTATGGATGCTGATCTCATTATTTTCTCTCTTTTTTGGGTTACTTTTGCAAATACCTTTGTGCTATTATGTATTATTTTAAAAATATGTTGTATTCTTTTCTGGATATGTCTTAGGGGTTGGAAACTAGGAGGAAAAGAAGCTTTGAATCACTAACCATGAATGGTATGCTTATTTCTAATTTTTATTTAATTATTTCATTTTAGGCTCTTGATGTCTTTTCATGAATCCTACTTGTACTTATTAGATAGTCACAGTTTTCTACTTTTTGGATGAACTAATTTGGTAATAACAATTGTTTTACATTTATTTGGCCAACTGCTAATGAAATTATCCCAATAAAGCACATAAAATTATGGTTCCAAAATAAGTAAAACCATAATTACTGAAAAGAAAATGACCAGTGGATACATTCATCAAGAAAAGAAATCCAAACTCATTTGTCTCTTATGATTCCATGGTAAACAAACAAGAAAACATGACTGAGAAGCATTGTTATTTACAAAAACACATTTTAAAGATGCATGCAATTTATCCTAGTAGCATATAGTTGTTCAAAAAGCATAAAATATTTAATACACTGAGAATTCCAGCATAACTTATATTCATGTCCTCCATTTATAGATATGCTGTCACAATTGGGAGGACATTGGGTTGTCCCTTTTATCCACTAGGATATCACTAAACTCTTAAAAAATCTAAAGCGCCACTTAAAAAATACATGCGACGTCGAACCATCAAAAATTGCCAACGGCTAGACGTTGCATGTATAGAAAATTTGTCACACTTTTGTTGTAATTGCGACACCAAAAAATTGTAACGATGACATGCTAAAGTTTTTAGACTGTGCAATCTGTGACGCCTAGGTGTCGTAATAGCGACAAATAAAATATTGCGATGCCTAGATGTCACTTTTTTTGTGTTGACTGTCACAAATTATGACAGACGTGTAATGAATTTGCTATACATGCAATGTCACGACATCAGAAATTTTCGACAGCTTGATGTTGCATGTACAGAAAATTCCTCACATGTCTATCATAATTGCGATGCCCACAAACTATAATGATGACATGTTGAAGTTTTTAGATGGTGCAAACTGTGATGGGTAACACAAAAAATGTGATGCTTACGTGTCATAAAAGGAACAACTAAAATATGTAATGACAACATGATAAAAATCATAGCCGGCTTGTATTGTGATGGTTATTACCATTGCAATAATGACAGATGGTACAAACATCATTGTTTCTGACACCAAAACTGCAACACTGGTCTCTGTCGCTTGGCCGATGGGACAATGTCAGAAAAGTGACACATAGCCATCAAAAAATGGTCTCAAATGTTGTAGTGTTAAAATTACATCAATTTGTCAGATATTCTGGGTAATACATTTGATGCAATCACTCCATTTGATCCTAGTTAGCCTCAGCTAGGGGAATAACCCCTAATTTACCTCTCAAATACTCATGTGCATCCTTAGGTAATATTTTAGTAAATATATCCGCTAACTGCTCCTTTGTATTCACATATTCCAATCTCACTTCTTTGTCTTGAACTAGCTCTCTCAAGTAATGATACTTGATAGAAATATTCTTTGTCTAGTGTGCATCACATGATTATTTGATATATATTGATAGCGCTTGTGTTATCACAGAAAAAAAAAATGGCTCAGTGATTTCTTCCTTCATACCTTTCAACAATTGCTTGATCCACACTATGTTTGAATAATTAACTATTGTTGCTGCATATTCAACTTCTGGTATAGATTGAGAAATGCAATTATGTTTCTTTCTTGTCCAAGAGAATAATCTCTTTCCTAGAAATAATGCACCACCACTTGTACTCTTTCTATCATCAACATTGCCTACCCAATCTGCATTAGAATAAACTTTCAGTTCAAACTTCTCATTCTTCTTATAATACAATCCATAATCCTTTGTTCCTTTCAGATATCTCAATATCCTTTTCACTGCCATCATGTGACTATCTTCAGGATTTTCAAAAAGTATTGCAACAATCCCAACTGCTAATGCAATATTTGGTCTACTGTGGACAACATATTGTAGCTTCCTAGTCATTGACCTATACAAGGTTTGATTTCTTTTTCTATCTCATCAGTCTTTGATAGTTTCTATCCAGTAGCCATGGGTGTACTTACTGGTATGGAGTCCTCCATGCCAAAGGTTTTTCAGTATCTCCTTGATATATTTAGATTGAGTAATGTAGATGCCTTTCTTCATCTGATATACTTGTAAACCAACAAAAAAATTGATCTCTCCAAACACAGACACCTCAAATTTAGTTTGCATCTCATTTGAAAATTTTTGGCATAACACATCTTGACCTCCAGATATGATATCATCAACAAATATTTCACCTAACAATATGTACATATTACTGTTGTCATTTTTCCTTGACCAATTTTGACTAAGTAATTATGTAATCTTGTTAGTAATAACTAAGATGGGGGGGGGGGGTGAATCAGTGGCCTCAAAAATTAATCCTTAAATCAACCCTTAAAACTTATTACCACTTTTAAGCCTCAAGTTGTACTCAGTACTATAGAATGAATGCCTTGAAATACTTATATCAAATTACTACTTGTCAGAATGCTTTGTAAAAACTTCTTTTGTATGTTTACCGATAAGCAATCTTTCTATTTACCAAAACACAGTAAATAACTAGAGTATACCAATCAATCCAGAATTGCTTATGTGAAATGCAAAATAGTAAAGTAATGAAACATAAACACATAACACATGGATTTTTAACATGGAAACCCTGTTAAGGGAAAAACCATTGGGACCAGTACCCCAAATTTTCACTCTTCTGAAGTGAGCCCGGTTAAAAGTCAACCCTGTTAAAGGTTACAAATATACTATTAGGTGTGACCTTGTTAGAGGATTTAAAAGATAGTTTGTCACTTAGTATCTAGAATCTAATGCTACCATCCTTGATCAAACACTCACTTGTCCTGTCAATTGGTATCAGGCATATCCAATGCTACTTTGTATGATCAAACTTTTTGATACTCCTTGGGATGTATCTCAATTACAAAAGACTTTTAAGTCCTGCTCGGTTAAGATACTTGATGCTTCAATGGTTAAACTGAAACACTAAATTGAGCTTTTCACACATACAACTTGAATTGTAGATTTTCAGATCTATTGTAAGTGCATTACCTCTCTAATCAATATAATCAATTCAACACCTTTGCTCCACATTGTTCTGCTCTGTGATGTTATTTTACTGTTCATCGGTGTCTGCAGAATCTAGCTCTTTCCCCAACTTGTTGATCAGGTCTGAATGAAGAATTTCTTCTCCTTCAGAATCTCTTCAACATCTATTTTCTCTTCTCTTCACCCCTTAATTTGTAATGAATTGGGTTGTCTCTTTATAGACATGATTTCACCATTTATTGGCTTTCTTGATCTTGGCATGATCCACAATTCTCACCATTTAGATTTAAAGAAAAAATCTAGTTTTATCTTGTAGAGATCTTCTTTCCAACTAGACAAAGTAGCTTTAAATCCATTACTTATCTCCGGCTTTATCTTGTTGATTAAAATGATGATAAGTATTAGTTAAGTCTATTTATAGCTCTTGAAAACTAAGAATTTTTTCATTTCTAAACTCTCTATTCTTTAGGTCAATACTTTAGTTAGTCATCGGTGATAACTGACTATTATGTCGGTGTGACTTTAGTTGACTTCAAGATCTCCATCCATCAGGTGACACTGTAATTCTGTCTAACAGGTTATACTATGAATTTTCTTTTCGATAATGTTGTGCATTTTCTCGTCGAGTAACACTGTGACTTTGTTCTTTTACTCTGTCTGTCGGTGTATACAGTCACTTTGTGAATACTTGACTTATATGCATTAATGATAGCATAGCCTTTGATTCATCGGTTCTTTGAAGTCTTTGGCAGTATGTCCATTACCATACAAATTATATCAAGTTGAAATCCATGAAAATACAATACATTAACTGATTTAATGCCTTACATGATCATCAACTTAACATCTTCAAACATTCAATCAGTTATGGTTCATCAAATCTTTCATACCATGCTCTAGGGGCTTGCTTCAATCCATAAGTTCTTTTTGTATCTTGCAGATCATATTATTCTTTCTTCATTCAAAAAATCCTTCATCTTGTTAAATGTATACTTCTTCTTCTAGTATTTGATTCAGAAATTTTGATTTAACATCCATCTGATACACTTTGAATCCTTTGTAAGCTGCATATGAAAGTAGAGTTCTAACTCCTTCTAATCTAGCAACCAAAGTGAATGTCTCACCATAGTTAATGCCTTCTTCTTGTGCATATCATTTTCATACTAGTCTAGCCTTCTTTCTTATGACTTCTCCATCCTCATTAAACTTATTTCTAAATACCCACTTGGTTCCAATAACATTCTTGTCCTTTGGTCTAGGTACTAGTGTCCAGGTTTTGTTCTTCTCTATTTGCTCAATTTCTTCACTCATGGCCTGTATCCAATCTTCACTATCCAGAGCATCTTTCATTGATTTGGGCTCAAATTCACATAATAAACATATATGATTTTTCAACTTGCTTCTTTTCATGACCTCTTAATCTTTTTCTCCAATGATTTGATATGGTTTATGATGTTTTCTTACATATTTTTCTAGTGTAGGCTCTGGTCTCCTTTCCTCTTGATTTTTTTCTTCATATTCATCTTGCAAATTCACTTCAAGTTCATTTTGTGTCTCTGCTTCCTCTTCTGATTGCTCAAGAGTTACCTCCCAATGCTCGACAACTTCTTGTTGTGTCTCGGTAGTTTCACACTGTTGCTCGGTAGCTTATTTCTCTGGTTTAGGTAAAATTTTGGGATCTCCTTCATCCATGTATATAAAAGATCTATAATATTTAGGTTCTTTCTTTCATTCAACTTCATTCTTTTCTTCATATTCATCAATTCTAACATTTGCACTTTCTACAACTTTTTTAGTGTTAGAATTCAAACACTTATATGCTTTTCTCTTAGCAGAATAACCTAGGAATATGCCTTCATCACTTTTAGCATCAAGTTTTCCATTCATATTGTCCTTCAGTATATAAATTTTACTTCCAAAGACTTTAAATTATTTTACATTAGGTGCATAACCATACCATAACTCATAAGGTGTAACTTTTGTACCTCTCTTGACTTGTACTCGGTTCAAGGTATAAACTATTGTACTCACAACTTCTCTCCAGTATTTTTGTGCAACATTTTTCTCTATCATTAGTGTTCTACCAAAATCCATGATTGATCTTTACCTTCTTTCAGATATTCCATTCTGTGGGGGAGTCCTTGGAGTAGACATATGTCTTTTAATTCCTCTATCATTGTAGAATAAGTTGAACTCATTAGATATAAACTCTCCTCCTCTATCAGATCTCAGACATCTCAAGCTCTTACCTATCTCTTTTTCAAATTTTTCCAAATACCACTTAAACAAATGAAAGGCATCGGATTTTTCTTTGAGAAACATCACAGTCATCATTCTAGAGTAATCATCAACAAACACACTGAAATATTTATCACCATAGTAGCTTTGCACACCAATGGGTCCACAAAAGTCAGTATGAACCAGTTCCAAAATATCATCAGAAGAATAGGTTTTTCACTTGAAACCAAACTTTGTCATTTTGCCTAATTGACATTTCTTGCACATCACATGTAACCCTCTTACTCTTTTCATCTTACTAATGTTTACCAAATTATCAAAGTTCACATGACACAACCTCATATTCCATAGCCATACCTCACCATATTGTGCAAACAAACATGTATCATTAGATAGATCTAGATAGAAAAAATTACCTCTTATACGTTCTCCACTTCCAATTAGTTCACCATTAGTATTAAATATTTTAGCTTTTTTGTGATGGAATTCAACTCGGTATCTAGAAGTGTTCAACTGTGCAACACTCAAAAATTTACATTTAAGTACTTCAACCCAACAAGATTGTCACATCTGATCTTATCAGTCAATTTTATTGATCCTTTTCCTTTCTCAAGACATGGTGTATCATTACCAAACTTAACACTACCACCTTTCCAATGATTTAAGGTTTCAAATTTACTTCTATCACCATTCATATGATGTGAGAAACCACTATCAATTATCCATCTGTCACATTTACTCATATAGGAAGTAAGTGCAATTTTCTCATCTTCATCAAAATCATATTTTGTAGTAATATAAACAAATTCTATATCACGGTCATCAGATTCATCAGTTTCACTATCAGTTTCTTCTTTAGCAATATAGCAGGATTTCTTACCTTTGTCCTTATATTCACTGTACCTTCTGAAATCTTTGTCATCTCTTTTGTCTTTGTACTTTCTTTCTCTTCTCTCATCCTTGTCATTCCTGTCAGGGTATCTTTCTGCAATATGGCCAACTTTGTTACAAGAAAAATAGATTATAGGAAGTTTACCTTTGAATTTTCCTTTTCCTCTCAGTAGTCTTTTAGCCATAAGTGTCTCAAGTTCATCAAGACCATCATCAGAAGTGTCACTATCACTTTTCACATGTATTTCTTTCTCTTTCTTAGATTTATGAAGAGTCAATTGTGATTTGAATGCAAAATCAACATTGTGGGGGGTGAAATTATCAAAATTTGATAGCTCAAAAGTTTTAAGTCTACCCAATAAACCTTCTAGAGTTAAGTTGTTACCAAGAGTACATCCCAGTTCTTGTATTACAAAAACTCTAATATCATAAATAGGAAGTAGGGTTCTCAATACCTTGCCAATAATAGTTTCATCATCAATAGTTCTATTAGCTCCTCTAATAGCATTCACATCCTCCTTAACTTAGCTACAATATCGAACAATAGTTTCACCTTCTAACATTCTCATTTCATCAAACTTACCTCTCAAGCTTTCAGATTTGGCTCTTAGTACATTTGTGTCTCCTCCATAGATAGCTTCCAGTGTACCCCACATTTAATTTGCAGTAGTACAATCTTTTATGTCTTCAAATTTAGGATAACTTAGGGCTGATGCAATCTCCAACATTGATTGATTGTGTTTTTGTTTCCTTCATTTTCTAAGCTATCAACGGTATAGGCATAGTTATGTAATCATTTTCCACATAGTATTTTTTTTCTTCTCCAATTCCAGCTAGGTGTAGCTTTATCACACTTTTCCATGTAGGGAAGTTCTCCTTGTTCAACCTCAGTACCTCCTTTTTATACATCTTGATCCTTGCTTCAAGTACCTTCAAACTTATCCTTACAAGCACCACAATGCTCTGATACCAATTATTAAAATAATTTAGAATAACTGAGAGGGGGGTGAATCAGTTATCCTTAGGTCTAGATGTACCAATTTAACTTTTAAACACTTTAACCAACTTAGATCTACTCAACAATCCACTCGGTATCTATAGCATATGATCAATAACATAAACTTGCAATCCACTATCCTAAAGTAATCAACTTTTTGAATATAAAACTCTTAACAACACAACACATCAAATATCATTAACACAAGTATGACACCGGGATTTAATGTGGAAACCCAATATGGAAAAAACCACCAGTAATATGCTACCAATATTTCACTCTTTTGAAGTGAACTCTATGAGGAGCCAACCCTGTTAAAGGTTACAATAGACACTGTTAGGTGTGACCCTATTAAAAGATTTAATCACCTTGTTAAAAGTGATCCTTGTTAGAGGACTTAGATCATTCCATTAGAATGACACCTTGATTAAAGTATTTACAAATGACCATTAGGTCAACCTTGATTAAAGTATTTTTACTGATACAATGGTTAGAAAGTAACAGTAGTTTGATCTGAAACATACAACTCACTTTGCAAATATAGATCTACTTTTTCTCAAATGCTAATTCACTGATTGGCCTCCATTATCATCTCTATCTCTCTGATCTTCTAGGAAATCCATGAAGCAATCACCACTTCACAATTATTTATTGTTCTTCTCAGCCTTCTCTTCCTTCTTCTTAGATTAGCCAATGAACTAAATCAACCTCTCTATACATAACCTACAAATAGGTTAAACTTATACCTCTCTGATTAGGTAGCTTGATCTTTTTTTGCTTAATCATCACCATAGATCTAAGGGTTTGGTTAGATCCAATGAATCCTTCCAACATTTCATTCTCCTTCTACTTTGTAGATACTTCTCAAAACTCCTTCTTGAATCCATACATAGAAATGGTTAAATATATATTAAATGCTCCATGAAGTTCATCCTTATGTTAAATATGCTTTACATATCCCAAGAATTCAACTATGTCAGCTGGGATCTCAAATATTTCTCAAACTGTAAAATACTGACACTCAATCATTACTGTGTTCTTCCGCTGGGTCATCACTAGATAACTCGGTAAATATTGATACTCGACCGACCTTGTATTTTATCGGCATGTACTGGCAATCAATCGACACTCACATCACTCGACATAAATTGTTTAAACTTAAGTTCCTTAATATTATTCTCTTTTGCTCGATCAAGACTAAGATTTTAGTCTTCCATCTTTCACGTGGTGTTAAAGATAAACAACATGTTATCTTGTTAATTTTCCAACTCGTCAAGTACCCATTTTAGTTTCTCATAACTCCACCATTTCACTAGGTCTTCTTGTTATCTCCTCTTTTCAAATCTTCTTCATCAAAAAATTGATATGACACTTTACTAGATAGAAACTGCCTTACCAGTTAAGGTTTGACATCAATGACAATATAAAATTTATTTCAATTGTAGCTTCCAACACTATAATATCTATATTTTAAAAAATTTATGTAAAACACATTGATAGATATCTAATTAAACTCAACTTAAAACCATAGTGATATTTTATCTTTATCCTAATTGAATGTTGGCACACATTTTAATACTATCTAAACAAATACATTTCACTTATTATAAATATTAATAATGAACACTAAGAACTTTCAATAAGTAATTATAAACTTTAAAATAAGTAATTGGTTCTTATTTGTGAGATTAAAATATTGAATTACAAAGATTAATTAATTCCAAAACTCTTTGAAAAAAGACTAAATTTTTATTTCATAGAGTACAAATTGATACATGTATATATAGGCATAAAGTTTGTCATTAAAATGTAGAAATATTTGATACTTTAAATAATCACACAACAAGTATGGGTGATCTTAAAGCAAGGCCCATCGAGGAAAAAACAACTAACAATGAGTTGTTTGCCACTTGTTGCAAACCAAATAGAATTTTTGCATTCAAAATCACATCCTCACATCTGAAGTCCAACAATGGATCATTGTAAATCTTCCAAATTGTATTGACTGGGATATTCAGATCTTCCTTCTCCATTTTTTCATCTTTTATTATGCACCTTCATGGATTTTCTATGGTCATCACTTATTGAAATAGCTTTCTTTTCTCAGCTATCAAACATTATCTTGTGACATATGATTTGTTCCACTAAAAATTCTCACTCTACTACCTCCCATAGGTTGCCCCATTTTCCTAGATTTCATCACTTGCTAAACTTAATCTTATATCTATAAATTACTCATATGTTTTATATCATGTCATTCAAGTAGATTTTTCATTATTAAGCATCCCTTATGTTAAATTAAATTTGGGGCTTTACTATCTACCTAATATGCCTTTAGGGGAATTTAATTTTCATGTATTGATATAATTTTACACTAACTTCATTTCATTTGTTGACAAAATTTTGAGAAAATGAAGGAAAATCCATTGGGATTATTCAAATTTGAAACTATACAAATAGTTATGAAAATTAAATATAAATACATGACCAATTCATTTTGTATAAAATTTATGTTTGTAGTAATTATGATTATGCTATATCTGTCTGTGTGTGTGTGTGTGTGCTCATGCCAAATTAAGAGTAGAGATGGGTGTTCATACAAAATATTTGTGTAAAAGAAAAAATACAAAACTTCACTTCTACCTTTAATCTCTTAATTTATGTATAAATATTGGGAAAAAATGATTGGAGTCAATGTAAAATAGGGAATTGGTTAGGCTTAGGGAATATTGTGTTGTAAAATACTAATGAAAAATTCCCATTGTTATATTGATTATAATTTTTAGATCAGAAACTACATGTTATCTTAGTCAAGAGTTGGAGGGATGTTGAATACTTTTATCTTGCATAAAGTAGGGACATTTTTATAAAAAATGAGAATATTTTTTAATAACATAGTCTCAAAGTTTTCTAATAATTGATTTCCATGCTTATGGAATTATCATGTTGGGTAATTATCTTGTTGGATAGACACTCTTTAGTTATTTGAGGGATAATATCTATCGAAAGATTAACTAAACATGGGTATGTTAGTAGTTTTACCAAATTTCTTGTGTTAGTATGCTTTGGTAAAGCTTGGCCTAGTAATAGAGGAGTAATATTTTATGATGTCATGAAAGATTGTGAATTGTAGTTTAACAATCAAATGTACTTACAAGAAAATTATGGTTAATGACCTTACCATTTTATAACATTATATATATTGAGTAAAATACCTTGTGGATGGGAAGAATATGGCTTATTGGACATACATACAAAAAATCATCATGTGTGATGTAAAGAAAATTGATGTTTGTCTATGATGATGTATCTGTGAATGCAATTTTGTGCTATTTCATGCTTGGGATAAAATTATGCTATATTTTCCATGATTCTGAGATGGAATTAGAATTTTTCAAAATGATAAAAAGTGCAAGGGTTGTTTCCCATGTTTTATTATTTAAGATATATTCATTTTGTGTGTCTATGATATTGTTATATTAGTATTTGGATGTATCATGCTGCACAAATTTCATTACTCTTGTTAGTTTCATATCGTTAGAATTTCTTGTGTTGGGTTTGGTATCTTTCATGTCATGAAAGATTTTAGGGAAGCATAACTACTGCTTAGTAGGGTGAAAATATACTAAAACAATTTCTCACCCATATTTTTTCTTAAGTGATACAAATGTCAAGCATTCCTATAAGGATGGTCTCATACTTTGTACATTTCTTGAAATCACTGTACATGACCTTGTGGTTCATTTTGAAGGCACATGCCACTAGTACATTTGAGGCAAATAATGATTCCAATGCAAATACAAACTAGGTTTGGACTGTCACAATGACTGCAACTAGGTTTCATCATTGGATGATCAAGAAGTGAGGACTTGTCCTTGTGTTAATGGGATTTTAAAGAGATATATTTGCATGATTAGAGTCCCAACACTATTCCTAAAATCTCACCAATCTCACATTCCTCAAACCTTCCTTCCATCACTTCATGCAAACATAAAAAAACATCTAGTTCTCTATCTGATAAATGTTGATATTAGACTTTCATGAAGTCAAAATCATGTGAAACCCTCTCGTGGCACCCTGCAAAGTTGGGATAAGAAAGAATGCACAAAAAAAGATATATTACAATGAAATTTGTTTACCAAAATGACCTTCAAACTTAACTAGTTTGTACAAAGGGAGCCAAAATGGATTATTAATGTCAAAAATCACTCAAAGTAACATCCCCAAACCTTTGAAATACTTTTCAACTTGCTTCTAGAATATTTTTCCATTTTCACAAATTTGACCATAAAAGTTGCATTAGCAATTTGACCCAATCACCAAAAATGGTCTAAAAATGGTCTAAGAGTTTATTAGAGAAGGTATGCATAGGTGATGAACATGCATATTTTCCTAAGCACTACTAGGAGCTTACCTTGCAACAAATGTACTATTGTGAAAATCATCACAAGTCCATTTTTTATAGGGAATAGCTCCCAGTAGTGCTTGGTCAAATCTACATGTTTGTCACTTGTGCATATACCTTCTCTAATTAAATCTTATATGCACAGGTGAAAGTTGCACATGGTGAAATCAACTCTAATCTCATTGAGATTGCATATGGTGCCTTTGCATTGACTATCACACACTCAACTAGATCATGGTGAAATCAATAATACAGGTACCCCCTGAGCACGTCAATGACCTCTTGGATCGGCTCCACAATGTTAATATCAAGTTAGGATATCAAGTTAAGTAATTTTGTGAATATTTTCTTCTGTGAAGGAATTTGGGTTGGAATGAATTGGTCAAAGAACCAATAGTTTGGTTAACCCCTGGTGCACTTCTGATATATTATGTGTATAATATATATGATATTTTATTTTGATTTACAAACTAGTATATTATCTTAATATATTTCTTTCTTGCCACAATAGGACTGAGTTTGAGGTGGAAGACTACAATAGAAAAATTATTTCAATTTGGTATACTATACTAAAAAATCATTTCATAACTAACTTTTTAATTTATATATATAATTAGGTCTAAGAATATGTGTTTACTTTCGACATCATTTTTCTTAGTTTGTGAAGGTTATAGACCAAAGTTTCCATGACCCAATTTTTTTACCTGTGAAGAAGGATCATGTTAGATAATCTAAGTGAAGAACAAAATGGGGAGACAATCAGTAGATTGTGGTCAAACTTCAATAGAAAAGGCAATGGGAAATGATATTTTCCTTGCAAAATTTGTAAGGGCTTAAACACTAGAAGATTTCTAATCAAAACAACTAAGAGACATTGTAGGGAGAATGGTCACATTAAAGGGGGGTTTGATTATCATCCATTGGAAAGTATTTTATTATATTTTTTAACAATTAATATACATATGAAATACACTTGATGATGAGATTATTATTATGGTTTATTTGTGATCATCATTTTTATACAGGTCAACCTTCCTAGGGAAGTATGTTATATGGACCATGGAGGTGCGAATATGGAGAATATGGTTTTGGAAGTGGATGATCATGGAGGTGTGAATATTGAAGCTAAAGATTATGATCCCATAGAAGATGACGATCATGCACCAGATAACATATTTGAAGATGATGGTACTAATACATTGATCCATGACACTTTTGGTACTGGTGCAACTCATCATGATGACATTGATTTGATCCATGATATACCTCTACTTGAGAAGGCAAACACAACCCTTTACAAAGGCTCCCAAACAACTATTCACTCTGTTGTATTGTTGTTTTTGTTGAACTTGAAGGTTATGAATGGTTTATCCAATATAAAAAATGTCACGTATTCTAAGGTATGTCATATATGTCATTATAGTCAATAAAGGGTGAAACATGTACCATAAATATTGTTAATATTAACAACTTATATTTTTTGTTGTAGATTGTGTAACATATGAAAATGGGGTTTAGGAGATTGTAAAGATGAAAAATTTTTGTTAAGGGGGGATTTGAATTGTTAATTGTTATTTGTGTTGATTTCCTTAACCCTACTTTACACTTACTTGAATTTGATTGATTGTATATTGCAATTGTGATTGTGATTAAGGGAAGATAAGATGCTCCTTTCTTTCACCCTCAAATAGACAAATAGGAGATCCAATTTTGATCAACCCCAAAGGGTTAATACACAAATAAATCCACTATTTGGAAAGAGACAAATAAAAGGGATCTTAAATTATGTAAATTGATTGATTAATATGATTAATGAAAGTAATTGAAAAGAATAGGAGAAAGTACCAACCTTACAAAATGGCAGATCAAAGATTGATGTTTTCTGAGATCTGTAGACTATTTCTAGAGATGCTGACAGTTGATACCGAACCGGAATGCAGAGATGGACAAAACCTAGAAATATTTTTCCATTTCGATGTCGTCTTATGAAAAAGGTCGACCCTGTACCACTTTTGCCAACTCAATCTGCTCAAATCTGAAAGTGTCCCTATTCGTACAATCTGAAAGAAATCTGAAAAGGGTATCCAGATCTGGCCTTAGATCTATAGTTCTGAACTTGTACCTACTAGAAAAAAATTTGTTTGTTGGGGGAAAGGGGTTTTCCTTGGTCAAACCCTAGTTTTGGAATTAACCATAATATATGTAATTGAAGATTGCATAAAGAATAACAAAGCAAAACTCAAATTCACCTTGCTTGTAATGTCCTTGTGGCAGATTTGAATTCATGGATCCACAAGTATGCTTCAAAACATGGAATGTAGAATGGAAGGATGTCTTCAATCTCTTTCTTGTAGATCTCCAACACCAAGTCTTGAATGGATTCTTGAACTTGACAAGGGCTTTGGAAGAAGATGGATAATCAAGCAAGGGAATCCTTTCTTCCATCCACATTCACTCTTCTTTCATAGCAAGTGATTATCAAGCATAGAAACATTGAAGATATAGGAGTGAGATTCATATATTCATGCATTTATGAGGGAATCTTTGATTTCTTTCTATATTCCAAGGTCAACACCTACAATTCAAGCAATATTCAAGTATCTTCATGAATATGAACAATTACTACGTCCATTCGTGAAGGTATAATCAAGGTGAATCAAACATTTACCTTTGTACATTCATTCCTTTATTCAATTTCAATTCATTTTCAAAGTTGGCTCCTAAATAGGGTTTTAATTAAGGAAAACTCCTTTATCCAACCATTTTCCTCATTTTTTGTGTGTAGGAACAAGTGGCACAAATGTCATAACTTTTGTGGATAGACCAGGATATGATAGAGAAACCCTAAAGTTTTCATCCAAAAACACATGGAACATACCAAAAACCATTTTCCCCCTATATTTTTAGCTCAAATTTATTCTATAGGTGAGTTTCATTTTCAGGATCGTATTTCACATCATTTTTGGTTTTTAGCAATAGTTTATCAATTTCTAATTTCTTTATTTGTCTATATTTGCCTAGTTACTCTTCTACATTGCATTATCATTATCATTTTCCCTTTCCCTCTTTCACAATTTGTATATTTAACAAAGAATCATTGCCATATTCAGTGTTAGTGCTCTGAATTATGAATCAGATTATAATACCTGGTGTGATACCTACGGTATTGTCAAGTTCAATATAAAAACTAGAAGACTAACAATAGAATTCCAAGCCAAAAAGTAATCCATTCTATTCTAAATTGGAGTTTAAACAAATATGATGGATCTCAAGGGTCACTAGAATACCTTGCAAATGAAATGAAGAGTCCTCATAATTTTTATTACAAATAAACTAATTAAAACTATCAAAAATTTCAAAAAACTATATAAAAATTTAGGCCAACTTGGAGAAGGCATAAATTTATAGTCCTAGCTCTGATTTGCAAACCGTTTACTTCATTGGAAATATAATAAAAAATTATAGAACCAAAACTAGAGGTCACACTGGGGTGGGCCCTCCTTGGGAGAGATAGTCCCATAAATACCCCCAAAGACCTTCAAAAATATTGTTTACTAAGACATAGAAAATACTAAAAATTTAGATTTTAGTATTCCCAATTTTGTCCTGATCATTCCTCCCCCCTTGAGAGCCAATGGACACCATTTCATTAATATGTTACAAAAATGAGAAAATTGTGCTTCAATTTGTTCTTTATTTAATGACTTGCCTTGATGAGGATGCTGACCAACTCAAACCACCTTATAAAGAGGAATGTTCTAATTTCTCAAATTCTTTAAAATGACTTCAGTAACATGGTCACACTGGACTGGAACAACAGTAGATAATTTTTCAGCTTGAATGTGTTTAGTAGCTTGGGAAATTTCTAACAAAGGAGGAAAATAGGGTCTCAATTATTCCACATTGAAAAATGGATGTAGTCCCAAAAAGGATGGCAAATTAAGTTCAAAAGCATTCTCACCAACTTGCTTCACAATAGTATACAGGCCATAATGAAGAGGAAGAGGCTTCCTATTTGGTTCGTGAAGGCGCTCCTTCTGAAGATGTAACCATACCTTGTCACCAATCTAAGTGATGAGGAGTTCTATGTTTATCATGCCTTTGCTTATACTTCTAATTACTCTGCTCCAAAATCTCATGAACTTGTTGTTGTAGGTGTCTAATGTTATCAATGAATTTTTCTACTTTATCTACCTTCTTGTCAACATTCAATAGACTATCAGATTGCAAAACTGGTAGTGTTATATCCATAGGTGCCAATGGTTGATACCCAATACAAACCTCAAATGGACTATGCCATGTAGTACTATGGAGTGCATAATTATAGTTTTGTTGCACGTAGGGTAAGATTTCATCCCATGTGCAAGGATGTTTTGAATGATACATCTGTAAGATATGAATGATCATTCGATTCACCAATTATATCTGCCCATTTGTTTGGGATGGAATATTATGGACTTTGTCAACTTTGTGTCCATTTTAGCCCATAGTGCAGACAAAAATTTATTGATGAACCTCTATCCCTATAAAAAATAATGTTTTTTTGCAAACCAAAATGAACCCAAACATGTTAAAAATAACTTGCCAGTCTCTTCTACAACAACCATCTTTTACCTTCTACCATGATAGCCATTTTAGAAAACCTATCTACCACAAAATATACACAATCATGCCCCCTCCTAGTAGTTGGAAGCTCAAACATAAAATCCATTGAAAAAAACTTCCATGGCTTATCAGGAATAGGTAAAGGTAAGTATAGACCCAACTTACAGTTTGCTAGCTTTTCAATTGCACAAGCTTGTATATATGAAATGATATCGTATTTCATTTTTTCCTAATAGAAATACTTTTGAAGGATAGAAAGAGTCTTATCAATATCAAAATTTCTTGCAACACGGCTGTATTGAGCTTCCCATATCATTTTATTTTTTTCCTTCGTGGGTATAGATATATGACCAACATGGCAAAGCAACCCATCCTGCAAGTCAAAATCATACACACTTTCCTTCTACCAAATTACTATAGATGTTAGCAAAATCAGGGTCAATACCATAAAGTTGTTCCCATGTGGATGATTGATGACCACATGAATCTAGCACCATTTTCAAACCTACAGTTGGAGGCCTACTCAAACAATATGCCACTTTGTTACTACTTTGAAATTGTATTGTTACTTACTTCTGCATGTAACCCAACAAGTTTAGTATTTTTCATTGCATCTTTTGAAATACTTACCTGAAAGTTATCCATATCAGAATGACAAAAAAGTGTAACCAGCCTTGGATCCACACCCTCAATAATATATGTAATTTGAGTCTCCCTACCAATTCTTATATCCCCACCATTCACTAGAATAGAAGCATAAGAAATATCTAATTGAAAACTACCTCCTACTAAGCTAGACCATTGTCTAGATAGAAGCATTCCATAATTGGCAGGGACTTCAAACATAGTAATATCTATTTTATATGACATTTTAGGACATGTGAGAAATTTAAATTCAACATTTATCATTATTCCTACAACGAGAACAGTGTTGGGATTAATGGGAAGTAGTACTAAGAGGGGAGGGGTGAATCAATACCTCTAAAACTTTTAAGACTTTTCACCTTTGATCATTAGTAATCATTCTTTATTGTATTAATGACCATTTCTGATGTTCTTTCTTATGCATGTAATATTAATTCATAATGTTTAATTGTTTGCAACATTCATAGAAACATTCATGAAATTAATAAACACATAACACAAGATATGATATCGCAGAAAACTCCTGTTAGGAAGTAAAAACTGAGGTGGGGATGGCACCCATAAAACTTACCTATCTACAGAATGGAAGGGAACTGATAAAGGCTTACAATTGATCACTTCTGATGATCTACCCTATTAGGAGTATTAAATTGGAGACCTGTTAAGATATACTATGTTAAGAGCTTTTAACAACACTAATGAAGTGTGCACTCGGTTAAGAGATTTACAATAGGACTGTTAGGTCCACCTTTCTTGAAAGGATTTCTCAAGTGTACTACACTTATTAGAATGAGTAAAATATGTTTGACCTGACTGTATGCAATCTATAATTCCTGATCAAATATCCATTAAAGCTCTCATAATATAAATATCACCTATAGTGATTGATTAATACCTTTTCTCTACTCGTCGGTAGCCTGTGTTCTGTTCTTGAAACTGAATTGATCATTTTCTATCATTCTGCATGAAATATCTTGTCTGATTCTTAGATTCTCTCAGTGGCTACAATCATCATCAAACAACATGTTCATAATAGATTGAGCATCTATTTATACAAGTATTTGAACTATTCTAAAATCACACATTACAAAGTTAACTCTTGATCCAAGGTATACAACTTGACCTTGATCCTTTAGTTTGAATTTTTTAAAATAGTTGAATTGATTAAAACAATAATAATTAAATTTCTTTCTCCACACATAATGGATTTAAAAAAAATCAAGAAGCTAAATATAATACTTCAATGATTTATCTGACGTGGAAAGTTAGATCCACTTTTTGCGAGATGTAACTGACTATCGGTTCTTGACCGTCAGGTTGAACTGAAAGTTTATCAGTGTTCCTTTGTTGAACTGATCATCGGGTTCCCTTCATGTTTCGGGTTCCTCTCTTTATTGTTTCATCGGGTTACACTGTTGGTTACTCTTTAGGTTCCCTTGTCCTTTTTGTCATTGGGTAACACTAAATAGTTTTTGTTGGGATGCTTTGTACTTGGCAGTATTGAGTAACCTTGGCGTCGAGTAGTGATGTGCCCTGTCTATCAGTGTAGTGTAGACAGATGGTGTAGATCATGTTTTTCCTTGTATATACTAATGGAAAAATATAATTCCTTCAATCTCCCCCTTTGACATTAGTATCAAAAACTGATATGTGCATAATACTAAAGTGTTTAGTATGTACACCATGTATATATCCTTGTCATTATATGACTCCCCCTAATTGTTTGGATTGGTATAGTATAAGTATAATGTACATGTATACTTTCCTTTATACTATACATTCCCCTATTATTTGTTCTTTCAAATGACTGACTGTATAGATCATTTCCCCTTTCTTTTACTGTTCAATGTACATATCATTTCCCCCTTTATTTGATACTCATGAAAAAAATGTACAAATTATAAGTTGTCAAAAATGTGACAAAAATGTGTAACTTACTATGTTTCGAGAATGTGTGAGTGGGTTGTCTTGATATCTTCGAGCAATTTCTCAAATTTTTCTTTCAGGAGTTCTAGTGCCATGTGCTCTAGCTCTATTCGGGCATGCATATCATAAATTTTGTTTAGGAGAGACATTTTTGGGGTGGAAATTAGTTCTCTTGCCTCTCTCATATGTTATTTTAGTAGTGTGAGTGTCAATAAGAGTTGTGCTTGAAGCTCATTTATCTCATCTCTAAATTTTGTCTCTGCAATCTGTATGTCTTGTCTCAATTTTTGAGCTTGCCTAAGCTTCTCATTGTGCAATTTGATTGCCTCTTCACTATTCATGAGACTTTGTGCACTCTTATGAAGATCAACATCTATATTTTCTATCTTGTTGGTATACTCCTTGGTGATTTGATCAAGCATGTATAACTTATATATTAAGGTTATAGCTTCTGAGATTATTGGATCTATTGTGCTAACCAGTTCAGAAAGCTTTACCTTTTGCAATGCCACTTCTTGGCTTACCTTTTTCTGCTAACTTGAACTCATATTTCTGTTCAAGTCTATCTTACATTGCCTTCTCAGCATTTATGTTCTGAGATGTTATTGCATCTGTGAGAACCACTAATTGATCAAGCACTGGGCCTGTTTGATCAACATCTACATTAGGTACAATTTGTTGAAGTATTCCTCATGCTACTTCAAGTACCTTTGCCTCTTTTGTGGATTTTCTCATTTGTTGAGTTGCACTGTTGGTTACTCTTCAGTTTCCCTTGTCCTTTTTGTCATCGGGTAACACTAAATAGTGTTTTTTGGGATGCTTTGTACTTGGCAGTATCGGGTAACCTTGGCATCAGGTAGTGTTGTGACCTGTCTATCAGTGTAGTGTAGACTGATGGTGTAGATCATGTTTTTCCTTGTATATACTAATGGAAAAATATAATTCCTTTAGAACAAATCTATTATCCATAGCATAACATCTACCAAATTTGGTATCAACATTCATTCCTAATTCTTTCATCACATCATTAGGCATAATATTTACGGCTACACCAGAGTCTATCATACAATTCTTTACCAATCTATTGTTTATCAATAGAGTAAGATAGAAAGGATCAATTTGATTTCCATTTTTTTTAAAGAGGTTCCGAGATAAATAGCTGGAGGACCCTTTACTTCTTTTTTAAGATCTTCTTTATTACCTACATTAGACAATATTATCAAAGCTTCACTTTTACATTTGGGTATTTTAACTATTTCAAGCAAAGGAACATATATTTTAACTTGAGATAGTGCATTAGACATGAAAGAAAATACATTGGGAAGAAATTTACTAACCACCTTTTCTCTTTCTATTTTTGGAAATTCCTAAGGTTCTACCTGTTTCTCTTGAGCAATGTTTTTGTGCTTCAGCTTCTTTGGATCAGTTCTTTGGTCTGGTTTCCCTTGGTTTTCATTTACTATTCTATTCCTTAACTTATAGTTGATTTTTTCTTCTTCCACTACAGCTATTATGTATGCTTTCTTTTCATCTTCTGTTAATTCTCTTAATCTTGGAGTAATCTCCTGCGACCCCCATATTGGTATACTCTATTTAGGTCATCTTTGCAATAGTAATCATCTGAAGAGCTATAATCATCATATCCCCACATAGGATCTGTTGATAAATTATTCATTATGGATTGTTGATTATCATTCTCATCTTCACCCTCTTTCCATCTTTGGGCAAAAACACAATGCTCATAACAATGTGGTAGTGTGCAGGCTTCACACCAAGGATAGCTTTCCACAAAATGGTTGTTTTTCCTCAATGGATTAGGATTATGTAATTCTTTGTTTCCTAGTTTCCCATCCTTCCATTCTGTGTTATAAGGCATGTCCTACAATCTGTATATGTCATTTTTGTATGGTTCTCAATTACTTTGGTTGTACTTAAAATTATCTTTTCCATTATTCATTTGGAGGCCTTTCACCATATTCATAAGCTTATCTAATTTATCTTCTTCCTTGTGTTGCTTAAGATCTTTTGGATTGAATAGTTGAGTTCCCTCCCTCTTAGAAATTATACCATATGCCTTCCTTTCATTCTCAATAGCTATGGAAATTTTGAGAGCATGTGCTAAAGTAGAAGGCTTATGAGATCTGATTTCATAATTGGTCTTGCTATCAAATGCACCCATATAGAAGTTTATCAAAAATGCATCAATAGGTTGAACATCTCTTGGAATCCTATTTAAAAATTTGTTGAACCTTTTGTTGAATTCAGCCACAGATTCATTCTGTTTTTTCTTCATACTTGTCAACTAATGTGAGGCAAAAGAAGTGTCATTGTGATCACCGAATTGTTCTGTGAATTGATTAACAAATTCATCCCAACTAGATATGGATCTATCTGGAAAACTTCTGAGCCATTCTAATGCATATTCTATGAGAGATTGAACAAAAAAATTCATGTATACATCCTCATTGAATTCATCAATCTCTTGGATAACATTCTTCAAATTAACACAATCCACCTTAGCTGATTCAAACCCATTCCCTGAAAAATTTGGAATTGCACTTCTTAATTCATTTTTTATATCATTAGAATATCCCCTTATGCCATAAAAATCTAATTGTCTATATCTATTAGAAACTATTGGGGTTCTATAGTTGTTTCCATTTTGATATATTGCTTCGTGCATTGGATTCTGATGATTTTCTTTTTGGAATACTTGATTATTTATTCTTGGTCCAAAATTTGAGTTGATATTATAATCTCTTGGGCCATAGTTCTGTGCCCTTTTATTTTGATATTCATTATACATTCTTCCATCATTTTTATGCCCATGATGTTCATAATGGTTAGATCCATTATGGTTCATTCTATTGTCATGGTTATGATGTTCTCCATTATTTAGTTGTCCCCAATGACCATTTATTTCATTCCCATTGTTTCTTTTCTCACACCTTCCTCTATTGTCTAGTTCAAACAAGGGATTAGTATGATCATTGTTGAAAATATGCCCCCCATCCTTTCTGGTGGTACCCTAAATTTTGATAATTTAGAAATCCCAATCCATTATCAAGAATCAAGTTTCTCCATACTAAAAAATAAAGGAAGGAAGCTTTGTGACAAAAATAAATAGAACTAACTAATCGAAGCCTTCAAAAAATGCTGGAATTTTGACCTTCTACAAAGATGATTCCGACAAAGGCTGAATATGGTCAAATTTTAACAATCTAAAAATGACCCAGTTTGGGAAATCAAATTTTCTATTTCCAACAGAAATACTAGCTTTTCACAAGGTGTTTTGGAGTTTTGACCAAAGCCAAATCCAAAAGTTAGGTAGTTATTTTTTAGTTTGTTTTTTGTTTTTTTCAAAATAATTTGTAATAAGGGTTGTGTCTTTTCACCCTAAAGAGGTGTGAAAGCCACTCAAACACATATATATACATAATGTAAAATGTAAAGAGAAGACAATACAACAATAATACAATTTTTATAGATGGATTAGATGGATCAATAACTGCAAATGTGAACTCTATTGTACTATTTTCATAATCCATAAAGATAAGTCCTTTTTCTTTCACATGTGTAATAGTTTCATTATAATTTTACAAAATTAGTCCCTTAGATAAACCAATAGAACTTCTTCAAAGTGATATTTTGATGTGCATGCTTCATGATTTGATTCATATTCTATATTTTTCAATTGGTTTTCTCACATTGCATGGTTAAATTCTATTGATTGAGGCCTTAGTCAATTGGTTTGTCATATGAGAAGTATTACCCTTTTGAAATATCTCTGAGTTTGTTTTAGGTTGCATGTGCATTCCATAACACCTTTGAAGTGATAATTTTTCTTGTAAAACTATCTCTGAGGTTGAACATAAGATTGGAATGATAGTGACTCTATTGCCCATGGTTGATTAAGGCACTAGTCTTTCTTACTTATTTAGTTTATAGTTATTTAGTTCATTTCTTATAGTTTTGTGATATCTTATCTATTTGTTCATTTCAAATTACATACACATTTACTAAACATTCTTTCAATTATTTAAAGTATTTCAATTTACAGTTCATGATATATTGCTTTCAGTAAGATTTATTTCAAGTGCCTTGCCATACTTGAGAGAGAAGGTTGAAGTGTTACTTCTCTACTATAAAAAGCCTTCTAAATTGAAGGATAAGTCAAGGTATAGGCCTACCAGCCTTGGTTTTTTAGAGCCAGAAATGCAGAAGTTCCAACCTTTCCTTTGTTGTAACTTGCTAGTTGACCAAATCACTTGGGTTTCCTAGAATTGGATTGGAAAGTCCATAGGAAATCCAATCTGTTGATTTGAGCACCAATAGATTGGTGACTCTACTAGGGATTTGTTTAAAAGAACATTTTGGTATTCTACCTAGAAGCTCTGGTGACATATCTAAGACTCTACTAGGAGAAAAGAACTCAGAAGATAATAAATATATTCCTTCTGATAAGAAGGTGGCGACTCTATTGAACAAAGCATTTCAGTTAGTGACTCTACTGAGGGAGAAAACTCAGAAGGAGATAGGAAGATAGCTTAGAAGGGATGAGAAATTATCTTTTAATTAGTAATAGAAGATCTATTACATGATGTTTATAATTTTGTTAAAAATTTTGTTGATTCCTGTAGATACCCGGCCTTTGGATCTCATAAATTTTCAACGTAGCTCTAATAAATTATTTTCACAACTTTCACAGAGGGTTCCCAAATTTTATTGAGATTATGATGAATCAGCTCTTGATCATTTGGATTTTTTTCATATATTCCTTCATAATTATGAGGTCCATACATAAGATGATGTCATGAATTTGTTTTCATGGTAATTAAAAAATAACACACAAGAAGATTATGAATCATTACCTACACAGTCCATCTCATCATGGAGACAGTTTGAGCAGTGGTTTCTTGATATGTTTCATGATGCCAGTAGTGAAGAAGAAAACATGTGCTATGAACAGGAAAGAGAGCCAAATTATATTTTGGAGGAAGAATCTTACATGTCCCCTTTAGATACATTCTTCAGTTTGGAAATATATAAAGGTGAACCTGCACTACATTTGTTCATGAGAATGATAAAGATCTATCGGGAAATACCTTAAAATATCAGGCGTCTAGGAAGAGAATTAATGGATAAACTTTGTGAGTTAGGAATCTACCATGATTCTCAACATTAGTTTTTCTTGAGAAAATATGTGAGGTATTGAGGGAAGAAAAGAATGATGTCATGGAGGAAGAGAATCTGGATCAGGTTGAAGAGGAATATATACATGATGAGACTTGTATGGAGATAGGTATCAATAACCATGATGATGAGGAAAAATATCTTCTCAGTACGGAAGAGATCTCATATTTACTAGACATGGAATATCAAAAACATGTTGAGAAGACTTGTCAATTTTTTTTATCAATGCACCATGATAAGAAATTTGATGGATCAGTACATACTCAGGGGGTACTAGATGAAGAAGATGATAAATTTCAAGAATCAAATAATGGAGATGAAATAGAAAAGCATACACCATATGAACATAAAGAAGTTTCAGATGAAATCTCTCATGGAGATATGCCTGATTTCTCTATATCCTTGAATCCATTATTTGAAGAATATTTTCTATGCAATCAAGTCCATCAACATCATGATAAAGACAGTGGGCCTAGTGATCATTTTGAAGATGATAAAACTCAAAATATGTATGGGGAAGTATATTCAGAAAGTGAGACATGCATTATTTCATCCTATGAGCAGAAGTTGTATCAAACATGTGAAGATGAGATGGAATCAAACATACATAATGAGGAGAATGTGTTGAAGATTAGTTCTGAAAATTATCTGAGTATCCTATTTGATCAAATTCTTGATAAGAAGGAAGTTCCTAAATGTGAGTTATCTCCAAATCCTTTTTGTGAAGAGAAACAACACCTTGAGTATAGGGAAGATTTTTTACGTAAAGGTATCCAACCAAAAGAGCTTAACCTAGTTACATGTAGGGTTGATCAAATGCATGGGGATATTCTATTTAGCAAGGACTACAATGCACCTGCTAGCTTTTCTAAAGGAAAACACAAGTCAAAGCATGTTAATAAAGCAATGAATGTTGTCCATGAAAATGGTGGCTTCGTATTCGGGAGATCCAAAGTATTACATGATGAGAATTATGTGGTCGATAGAGGAAAGAAGCAATGTTTACTTTTTTGGGGGGGGGCTATGGCCACCCAATTTCACTTTGCATCAGATTAAGTGTGGATACCTGATATGCTTCTCCAGAGATAGTTGGAATCTTGCTATGCTCACAGGGAGCATACATCCCCAGAAACAGCCACTAGTGGTACCCTAAATTTTGATAATTTAGAAATCCCAATCCATTATCAAGAAGCAAGTTTCTCCATACTAAAAAATAAAGGAAGGAAGCTTTGTGACAAAAATAAATAGAACTAACTAATCGAAGCCTTTAAAAAATGTTGGAATTTCGACCTTCTACAAAGATGATTCTGACAGAGGCTGAATATGGTTGAAATTTAAAATCTAAAAATGACCTAGTTTGGTAAATTACATTTTCTATCTCCAGAAGAAATATTAGCTTTTCACAAGGTGTTTTGGATTTTCAACCAAAGCCAAATCCGAAAGTTAGGTAGTTATTTTTTAGTTAGTTTTTTTTGTTTTTTTCAAAATAATTTGTAATAAGGGTTGTGTCTTTTCACTCTAAAGAGGTGTGAAAGCCACTCAAACACACACACACACACACACACACACACACACACACAGATATATATATATATATATATAATGTAAAATGTAAAGAGAAGACAATATAGCAATAATATAATTTTGATAGATGGATTAGATGGATCAATAACTGCAAATGTGAACACTATTGTACTATTTTCATAATCAATAAAGATAAGTTCTTTTTATTTCACATGTGTAATAGTTTCATTATCATTTTACAATTAGTCCCTCAGATAAACCAATATAACTTCTTCAAAGTGATAGTTTGATGTGCATGCTTCATGATTTGATTCATATTCTATATTTTCAATTAGTTTTCTCATGTTGCATGGTTAAATTATGTTGATTGAGGCCTTAATCAATTGGTCTATCATATGAGAAGTATTACCCTTTTAAAATATCACTAAATTTGTTTTAGGTTGCATGTGCATTCCATAACACCTTTGAAGTGATAAGTTTTCTTGTAAAACTGTCTCTGAGGTTGAACATAAGATTGGAATGATAGTGACTCTACTGCCCATGGTTGATTAAGGCACTAGTCTTTCTTGATTATTTGGATTATAGTTATTTAGTTCATTTTTTATAGTTTTGTGATATCTTATCTATTTGTTCATTTCAAATTACATACACATTTAGTAAACATTCTTTCAATTACTTAAAGTATTTCAATTTACAATTCATGATATATTGCTTTCAGTTAGATTTCTTTCAAGTGCCTTGCCATACTTGAGAGAGAAGGTTGAAGTGTTACTTCTCTGCTATAAAAAGCCTTGTAACTTGAAGGATAAGTCAAGGTATAGGCCTACCAGCCTTGGTTTTGCAAAGCCATAATTACAGAAGTTCTAACCTTGCCTTGGTTGTGACTTGTTAGTTGACCAAATCACTTGGGTTTCCTAGCATTGGATTGGAAAGTCCATACGAAATCCAATCTATTGATTTGAGCACCAACACTTTCTATGAGGAGGATTTTATATACCATTTCTATCATCCTTAGTCATTCCTTTATCTTTCGGTGATTTGATTGCACTTCTTTGTATTCTCATATTTCTTAATACCTCCTCTGGTTTCCTCTTAAGAGCTCTGACCATGTCTTCATCATTTGAGCTTATGTTATCTATTTCATGAAATATAGCATCCCATTTCTTATCCTTTTCTTCTCTTTCAGTCATCTTCTGATTTGTATCATGTTGGGACTCATGTTCTTCTCTATCAACTTGGAAAAAAGGATTACGATTCTCATCATTATTCTCATGACTATGATGACATGAAACTAGGGAATTTTTCACAGGAAATATATTGATTATCCCTATTAGGGTATATAATGTGTGTTCCATGCATCATTTTTAAATTTGAATCCTTACCTTTCTTAGTTGGTTCCAACTCAACAAATTTATCTTGTCTTAAAGATATTCTTCCTAACATAAATTTATCACTTATATGTTATAGAATTTCAAAAGTAGAGTCACCACTTCCTTTATCATAAAGAAACTAATATCTTACTGGTTTGGGTTCATGTCTCTTGTAGAGCCTTAATCTTCAAATTATTACCAAAGATCTTGAGAATTCTTCAAACTATCCTTACAGAATCTCCCCAGTAGAGTTTCCAATTTGTTGGTGCTCAAATCAACATATTGGGTTTCCTATGGACTTGCCAATCCAATGATGGGAAACCCAAGTGATCTGGCCAACTAACAAGGTTTTAACCAAATCAAGTTTAAACCATCTGCAATTCTAACTCTATAGAACCAAGGCTGGTATACCTATACCTTAAACTTATCCTTCAAGTTTCAAGGCTTTTTATAGAAAATGAGGAAAAATTCAATACTCTCTTCCTCCAAATGTGGCAAAGCAATTGAAAGAAAACCTTAACTAAAAAGAAATATGTGATAAGATGCTAACTGAGATGCTTCAAAAATTTTAACAAATTTATATATATATATATATATATATGAATTGAAAAGTACAGATGGATAGAATATCACAAAACTATGAACAATGAATTAAATGACCATAATCCAATATATATGTAGACCAATGACTTATTTCCTCATGGGAAATAGAGTCAAGATCATCCCAATCCTTTGTAAAACCTCAGAGACATTTTACAAGAAATGTATCACTTCAGAGGTGTTATGAAATTATCATATAACCTATGTTAATTCATAGTTATCTCAATTGAATCAATTTTAAAATGATAGTCTGATTGATTGTGGCCACAATCAATCAGATTTAACCATACAAGATGAAAAGACCAATTGATAATAATAACTATGAATCTGAATCATGAATGCTACACCAAACTATCACTTTAAAGAAAAACTATAAATTTTATCTAAGGGACTAATTTAAAATGAAAATATCTGTATTCCCACAAATGAGAGAAAAAGGTGTACTTATCTTATTGATTTTAAAAAATTGTACAATTTAGTTCATGTTACAGTTGTTGATAAAAAAATATCCAATTTGACTATAGTAATAGTAATTATGCTTCCCCCCTCATATTGATATTGGTATCCTTATTTATAACAAGTACAAAGGATGCAAACAAGCTTCAAATCAATACGTCTATTCATAACTAATACCTAATCCTAGGATCAACAACTGAAAAATCATAATTACATCTAAATAATGGTTAGTCATCCTTGTCTGAAACTTAATTATCGACCCAAAGAGATAAGAATAATAGTCACTAACAAATCACTCATGATTTGTTAGAGTCAATTTAGAATAATAAATCTACATTAAAATATTATGGTTCTTTGACTATACTTTCATCCATATATTTCTACTTCTGATAATGGATATTATCTTTTGCATGTCGAATAGCTTCATCATGTTGATCAAAGAATTTGATATTGTTAACAAATCTCTGATATTCTTTTATCTTCTGCATAATATCAATGGATGCCTACATGTATTATCTTCCAATACCCCACCTAGGTCACACTATTTTATCATGGAAAAAATCCATAATCGCCACCCTCAAAACCCTGCATGAAGATGTCAACGTATCAAATAATAAACCAAACCATAAGAGATAAAAAATTTATATTAAAATATAAAATGACAAAAGGAAATCTCAGTCATCACTGCCACTTGGGAACTCTGTCCTTTTTTACTGTCAAGGATATGTTTCAAGATCACATAATACCTTGAAGATTAAAAGTCATGCATCTCTGCTTTGAGGCATTACGCCAACTGTTGATGTTCATCAAATTTAATCGCCATTTAATCTCTGAACCTTCATAACTCCCGATCATCTTTATCATTCAATTAAGACATGATCATTGATTAAAACCACATGTGAAAACATGAGATCATTAGTAACTCAAAATTTAGTATGCCTCATAAATGATGTATCATCCTCATCATCCTTCAACCAACCGCACTCTGCCACATGTATCCTCGATGTCCACTATCTCATCCTCGGTGAGTCTGGAACATGTGTCATTCAGGCATGATGCCTTGAAGATAAAATATCTTGCATCTTTTCTTTGAGTCATTATGCCCACCATTGACTTTGTCTGAACTTGATCAGTCTTTATTTCATTCCTTCTTTGCTCAACCTGGCCCACCATGGACATGTGTCTTCAAGGCGTGATGCCTTAATGAATAGATTTTGAGTATCTTGTCTTTCAGGCTTTACACCTACCACTCAATCAAATGGAACTTTCTTGATCTTTACCTCAATCTCTAACCTTATCCCCAACTCAGATTTAACCCTGGGTTTCTGAATTCCTTTATGTCTCTAAGTCGTGAGATCATTTCCTTAACTCTAAGTTTTTTGCAAGAATTCATGAGAACCAAAAAATCAAACATAAGAACAACGATCTGTGCTTAATATCCACACCATAGAAGAATATTCCATTTAATTGAAAGATCACAAGATAAGCATCTGATTAAAAACACATCCATGGTCTGTGCCAAATCTCTAAACTTTAAGAACATATTCCTTTTCATTGTGAGATTAAGAGATAGCTACAAGATTAAAACTTGATCGATGACACATACTTTATCCTAGAAAAATATGAACTCATCTCATCTTGAACTTTACTAAAACTTTGATTCATTCTGAGATCACGCGACTGAGAGAAACTTTCAATCTCCAAGTATCTGGCCTAACCATGGTTTAATTCAGAGACTTAGCGCAAGCCATAAGATTTGATCCTAATCAGCGGCCATGATTTCATCCGTAACTAACTCTAAACTAAACTTGACTTCAAATTCCTTGACCATGATTCATTCTGAGATTCAGGGACTAAAAGAAACTCCAAGTTTCTATAAGATTAGCTAACCCAAGGGTTTATTGAGAGATTTCATGCCAGCCACAGGATTAGACTTGCAACGACGGCTCAGATCTTAACTTGGCGGGCCCACCTTTAACTTTACCTGACTTTAATTTTAACCTTAGTCCATATGTAGATCACGCGACTAAAATAAATTCTAAGTCACAAGATCATTTCATAACTCCAGGGTTTATTCCAAGATTTCACGCCATCCACAAGATCTGATCTAAATCAATGACTCACGTGTAATCTCATGAACTTTGCTGACTTTTGACTTTATCTCAAGATCTAGCACAAGACACAGGATTAAAATTGCATCTATGGCTCATTTATAATCTCTGAATCCTTCACTTAACCCCAACACCATCTGGTGATCACGCGACTAAGGAAAAAATAAAACCATGTCTTTAACTCTGAGTCATATTATGAGATCACAAGATAGACTGAGTCACTGCATCACTGGATGTTCTGACTAAGTCTGGTTTCATCACAAGACTTAGTGCACAATTCATGATCAAAATCAAATCAGTGGTTTGCGTTAAGTCTCCAAATCAAATAAGCATATTCGTTTTCCTTTCAAGATCACAAGACTAAAGGCCACACTAAGTCACTGAATGAGATGGAATTTTCCCTCAAGGTCACAAGATTAAGAGACAACCAAGGAAATTTTAATGCGTACATGACAAATAAGATACTTAAGTTACTCAAAAAAGTAACAAGGAAATAGAAAATGTCATGCACGAGCTAGGGTTTTAAGGAATTAAAAGGGTTTAAGGGAGAAATAAAAGCATAAATCACAATAATGAACATAAGGAACACTTCCCTGAATTATTTTCATGTCCAAATTTGATCTGTAAATCTGAGTTCCACCAATGGCTCTTTTTGGGGATGTGCATTCATACCTAGACACAGCAAGACCCTAGCTATCTCTGGAGAAACATACCATTTAAAGAACAAAATAATACAATACATATCATACAAAAAAGGAAAACAAACTTGCATTTTTCTTCTTTTAAGAGAAGAAAGGTTTAAAATACTGACCATGTACAGGAAGCTCATGAGGATAACTTTCAAAATCTTGTAAAGGATAAGAATTCTCACCTCCTTTAACAATGATGACAAAATGACTTACCCATAAGGCCTCAAATTTTCCATGTCTTCCTTTATCTTGATCTTTTACATTCCATCTCAAAACTAAATCTCCTTCTTGGAACTTCCTTTCTCTGGTATTTTTGTCAAACAAAAGCTTCACTTTCTGTTGTAATTCATTATTTCTCTTTTGATCTTGATTCCTCATTTCATCCATTTCTATAAGATGATACAATCTATCCTCCATGAAATCCACCTCTTCCCACTATTCTTTATTCACAAATTTGTACACTGGAAAACATTATTCAATGGTAAATGAGCTTTGCTTCCGTAGACAAGTTCATATGGTGCATAGCCAGTAGATTTCTTAATTGTAATTATATCTACCCAAAGTGCAAGTGGTAACTTTGTATCCCATGATCTCTTGTTGTTGTTTAACATTCTTTTGATGATCTTCATTATATTATTGTTACTATATTCTTCTTTTTCATTTCCTTGTGGGTGATAAGGGGATGAATAAGAAATTTTTATTCCATATTTATCATGAAATTTAGTAAATTTTGCAGATCTAAAACACATAGCATTATCAAAAACAATCGTATGAGGAACACCAAATCTTGTCAATATATTTTTAGTCATGAATTTAATCACCACCTTAATAGTATCTTGTCTTGTAGGTATGACTTCCACCCACTTATTGAAGTAGTCAGTGGCCACAAAAATCCATTTATGTCCACCACTAGAAGTATCAGTGATTTCTCCTTAGAAATCTATTCTCCACATTTGAAATGGTTCTTTAGTAGACATAGGATTAAGAGGTAATGCAACATTCCATTTGAGTTTTCCTGAAAATTTTTGACATGCTTCACATCTCTAAACATATGCATGGAAGTCTTTAAACAAACAAGGCCAATAGTAGCCTACATTCAATATTTTATGGGTAGTGGTCTTCACTCAAAAATGTCCCCCACATTGTCCATCATGAAGATCCTTGAGTACTTCCTTTACTTGATATTTATCTAAACAAAAAAGAAGTATACCATCCATGTTTTTCTAGTATCTGTCTCCTTGTATTAAGACATACTTAGATGCCTACAATTTTATTGTCCTTTTCAGATTATCTATAAGGTTTTATGGACATTTCATATTTTTTAAGAAGTGTACTATGTTAGTATACCAAGGGCACCTTTCAATACTAGTCTGAGTCTTACTTAAATCCACTTGATTGACCTTTAATGCATCCATATTTGATTCTTCCATCAGCCTTGCTAATCCTTGTCCTCTGACAATTTTAGTGATCTAAATCTCTATATGAAATTTCTGAGTTTGATTCACCCACCTGCATCTTCTCCCAGTGACTTCTGATTGTCTAAATATATCCTTTATTGTTGCATTAGGAACATAGGCTACTACTCTCGCTCCTACCAAGGCATGAAATAATTTAGCTCCTTCACAAGTGCATAAGCTTGTTTCTCATTAATATCATAATTTAACTCAAAATCTTGAAGAGTCTTACTAAATAATGCTATTGGTTGTTCATAACCTTCACTATTCTTTTGCAACAAGACAGTAGCAATGGTGTAATATGATGCAAAAGAAAATAATTGGAATGGTATAGTATAATCTGGAGACTTAAGGACAGGGGCCTCCTTGATTACTTTTTTAATATTTACAAATGTTTCTAAAGATTCATTTGTCCATTTCATGTTTTTACTCTTCTTCAACATCATATCAATTGGTTTAATTATTTTTGAAAAATTTGGGACAAACCTCCTTCCAAAGTTTATTTGTCCAAAGAAGGATTGGATCTTTTTGACATTCTTTGGGACCTGAATTTTATCTATTGTTGCAATCCTCTTAGGATCTATTCTTACTCCATCTTTGGACCCAATATGTCCTAACAATTTTCCTTCAGTGACAAAAAAATGACATTTCTTTGGGTTCAATAATATCCCATATTCAAGGGCTCTTTGAAATATTTGTATCAAATGTTTGCAATGGGCATCTGCCCTTTTGGAATAAGTAGTTAGGTCATCCTGGTTTACCACCATAATTACATTAATAAAATCCTCAAAGGCCACATCCATTTCTCTTTGGAAGGTATCCCCTGCATTAGTGAGTCCAAAAGGCATTATAGCATATACATAAGTACCCCAAGGTATAGTAATGTTGTTGTATATTGTTCCTCTTCTTTAACCTTTACCCGGTTGTACCTTGAGAACCCATCCATCATTGATAATAATTCATTCCATGTGACCTTTTGCAATAATGCTTCCATATTTGGTAATGCATAATTGTCCTTTAATGATGATATATTTAGATTCCTGAAATCTACACAAAGTATAATATCACCATTCTTTTTTCTCATAGGCACAAAATTCGAAACCCATGTTGAGTGTCTAATCGGCTTTATAATACCAACATCCCTAATCTTGATTAATTCATTTTTCATCTTGGGAGCCAAAGTAGGTTTATTGGTCTCTGCCTTTTCCTGAATGGTTTGGCATTAGGCTTCAAAGGTATCTCATGTTGGAAAAGGTCCTCTCGGTAAGCTTTAAGGTCATCATAGGACCAAGAAAATACATGCCTATATTTTCTCAATAGTTTGATGATATCTTCTCTAATCTTGGGGGTTAAACTTTTACCAACAAATACTTCCCTTGGATTTTATTTATTTCCCAAGTTTATCCTTTCTACTTCATCCATTGTGACATTGGTTTTTATTTGTCCACTTTTAAATCTTTATTGTCAAACAATCTCTCCATTGCAACAAGGACTTTTGGAACCTTATTGGTTTTAAGCTGAATAACTTCTTTTCCAAACAAAAATTCTTTCCCATCCTCCATCTCAACATGAGCATTCAAGTCAATAAATTGATCTTCATACTCTTTCTCACATAAAAAAAATATGATTATATCTCTATCATCTTCAAAGATTTGTTAGTTGTTTATGTTATCAGGTATAGGAGGCCTGGTTTTAACTTTAACTTGAACTATGTGCTCACAAGGAGTTTCATAATGCTTCAATGCCAAATTAGCGATAAAATCTACAAGGATATTTTTTGATCTATCTCTCTTGTTAATAGAAAAAGCATCAAAACATTCTATAGAATCTCATACTTCATTTCTATATGTTTTAAGAAAAGGTTGCTTAGCAACAAATTTACTTTTAACTTGAGAAACAATTAATTCATAATCCCCAAAGGCACTTAGACATTTTATTCCATGTTTACTAGTTATTCTCAAACCAAGAAGTAAAGATTCATACTCTGCAACATTTTTAATACATTCAGAATCTAGTAAAAAGGAATATTTAAATATTTTCTTATTGGAGGCAAAGAAAATGACACTAGCTCCATTACCATCCCTGCAGCAAGCACCATAAAAATACATTTTCCAAATTGTATTGTTACTTACTTCTGCATGTAACCCAATAGGTTCAATATTTTTCATTGCATCTTTTGAAATACTTACCTGAAAGTTATCCATGTCAGAATGACAAAAATGTGTCTCTAGGCTTGGATCCACATCCTCAATAATATATGTACTTTGAGTCTCCTTGTCAATTCTTATATCCCTGTCATTCACTGGAATAGAATCATAAGAAAGATCTAATTGAATACTACCTCCTACTAAGCTAGACCATTGTATAGATAGAAGCATTCCATAATTGGTAGGGACTTCAACCACAGTAATATCCATTTTATATGACATTTCAGGACATGTAGGAAATTTAAATTCAACATTTTTCATTATGCCTACAACAAGAATAGATCTATTATCCATAGCATAAAATCTACCAGATTTGGTATCAACATTCATTCCTGATTCGTTCATCACATCATTAGGCATAATGTTTATGACTGCACCAGAGTCTATCATACAATTCTTTACCAATATATTTTTTATCAATAGAGTAAGATAGAAAGGATCAATTTGATTTCCATTTTTGTTTAAAGTAGTTACTAGATAAATAGTTGGAGGACCCTTTAATTCTTGGTTAGGATCTTCCTTATTACCTACATTAGACAATATTTTCAAAGCTTCACTTTTACATTCAGGTATTTTAACTATTTCAAGAAAAGGAACATATATTTTAACTTGAGATAATGCATTAGACATGAAAGAACATTCATTGGGAAGAAATTTACTAACCACTTTTTCTCTTTCTATTTTTGGAAAGTCCTGAGGTTCTACCTGTTTCTCTTGAGCAATGTTTTTGTACTTCAGCTTCTTTGGATCAGTTCTTTGGTTCAGTTTCCCTTGGTCTACATTTAATATTCTATTCCTTAACTTATAGTTACTTTTTTCTTCTTCTACTACAGCTATTGTGTATGCTTTCTTCTCCTCTTCTGTTAATTATCTTAATCTTGGAGTACTCTCCTGATAATCCCCATATTGGTATACTCTATTTAGGTCATCTTTGCAATATTATTCATCTGAAGAGCTATAATCATCATATCCCCACATAGGATCTATTGATAAATTATTCATTGTGGATCATTGATTATCATATTTATCTTCACTCTCTTTACATGTTTGGGAAACAACACAATGCTTATAATAATCATGTGGTAGTGTGCAGGCTTCACACAAAGGATAGCTTTCCCAAAAATGGTCATTTTTCCTCAATGGATTAGGAGTATGTAATTCTTTGTTCACTGCTTTCACATCCTTCCATTCTATGTCATAAGGCATGTCCTGCAATCTGTATCTATCATTTTTGTATGGTGCTCTATTATTCTCATTGCACTTAAAATTATCTTTTCCATTATTCATTTGGAGGCCTTTCACCATATTCATAAGCTTATCTAATTTATCTTCTTCCTTGTGTTGCTTAGGCTATTTTTGATTGAATATCTATGTGTCCTCCCTCTTAGAAATTATACCAGATGCCTTCATGTTATTCTCAATGGCTATGGCAATTTTGAGAGCATGTGCTAAAGTAGAAGGCTTATGAGATCTGATTTCATAATTCATCTTGTTATCAAATGCACCCATATAGGATTTTATCATAAAATCATCAACATGTTGAACATCTCTTGGAATCCTATTTAAAACTTTGTTAAACCTTTTTTTGAATTCGGCCACAGATTCATTCTGATTTTTCTTCATACTTGTCAACTAATGTGAGGCAAAAGAAGTGTCATTGTGATCACTAAATTGTTCTATGAATTGATTAACAAATTCATCCCATTTAGATATGGATCTATCTAAAAAACTTCTACACCATTCTACTGCATCTTTTATGAGAGATTGAACAAAAAATTTCATGTATACATCCTTATTGAATTCATCGAGCTCTTGGATAACATTCTTCAAATTTACACAATGCATCTCAGCTGATTCTGACCCATTCCTTGAAAAATTTGCAATTGCACTTCTTAATTATTTTTTTATGTCATTAGGATATCCCCTTATGTCATAAAAATCTAATTATATGTATCTTTCAAAAACCAGTAGGTTTCTATAGTTGTTTCCATTTTGATTTATTGCTTTGTGCCTTGGATTTTGATGATTTGTGTTCGTGTTTAAAACTTTTATGCTATCTAAAGACACCAATATACCTTGAGACTAATGTTAGGAGTGGTTAGTTCCAAGTATAGAAGCTCTACAAAAAAATTGGACCAACTATAGGGACAAGACCTCCCTCTTCACTTCTGGCTCTGCAAAACCAAGGCGGGTACACCTAATCCAGACTAAGCTAAGCTCTTTACAACACCTTTTACCTCTGGATTTTGAACAACAAAATAATGGAAAGTAAGTAATAAATTCCAACTTATCATTCATTGACTCTTCACTACCATGGGTGGAATAAGAAGAACAACTGTAACTGTAAAGAACTTGTAAATGAGTTTGATATAAAGTTTAGAGATAGAACATAGCCAAACCATTCATATATGTATCTCAATGGAAATACTAATTCTAGATCAGTACCTTATCCATTGGGCTAAATCCTAAATACAATATTGAAACTGAAACACCTTATAGGAAAAGATTCAAACCCACAAACATAAGAATTCTCAAAATCACACACTACAAGATCCTCTAATAGATAAGAAAAAAAATCAATGTAATTTCCAAAGAAATTAGTTTGACCTAAAATCAAATACCTAAGGAACTCACATATGCATAAGCAAGACTTATATAGTAAGTCAGAAAACTTACAACTCAATGAATGCCACAAAGGAGAGACTTAATTCTGAGAAAACATATATATTAAGTATGATGAAACTGATTCTTGATTCAGTATGACAGAGATATTCAATATGACAATATGAAAAATATGAAATAACTTTTGATCCTATCTTGACACAATCTAAAATTACATTTGCTATATCCTAGACTAGAAACAAAATAGAATCCTAATGCTCTTCAATATTTCTCCCAATTCTCTAACCCCTCTAAATGGTCCTGAAAATTCCTTTATAACAACAGGAATGCAACAAGCATCCAACCATTTAGGTTAGGGTTACTACCATAAAATGCAAGCATTCAATTCTTAAAAACAAGTTGATACCCTAACATCTTCCCTTTCCCTTATGCAAATATGGTATGGAAACATCAAGAATACTCCCTTGGATGTAAATACAGTAATTTTGATGTTGGAAAGAAATCAAATTCATGACATCAAGTAATGCTCTAATTAATGAAGAAAAGACCAGGCAGTGCCAAGAAGAAACAATCAGATCAAAAACCCTAATTGCATCACTTCAAACATAAATACGCCTATTACTATCAGATCTCCTTCCAAACATGACTCTAAAGGTGTGATAAAATGACCCAAAAGATCATATTGAAACATTAATGGTGTACTAAGACAAAACACCTGTCGTCTGGCATCAAAACTCTGCAGCAAAAGATTTAAAAATTTGAATCTCTCTTCAAACGATAACAGGTGGTGCCAATAAAGACAATCAATGGTTGAGATTTAAAACCTTTTCTCAACTTTAGAATAGGTTTTTTGATGAACCTTTAGTAACTTGCGCACCAAATAAAAGAAAATTTAACTCTACTTGGTCAAGCTATATTGACGTCCACATGGAAACATCCCACTAGGCCTTGGAACCATTTGTCTACATTTTCCTGCACAGGACCCACACTCTCATCTTGTCACCTATCTAGACATGTTTCATGCATTTCACTACTACACAATTCTTATCTTCCTCACATCTTTCCTTCACACCGTAGAAAAATACCATCGGATCTTTATCCATCTGATCAATCTTAGCATACCTATTCTACCATAAGTGCCATGTGGAGCCACCTTATTTGTTGGAACTCCTACCACATATACATCTAACCTAGCCTACCACATGTCAAACCTTCCATATGTCACACCCACACTACTACACAATCCAAATGGACCTATCGTGACTTGGAGTGCGCCATCGCACTTTGCCGCCATCTGGCAATCCTCAACCACGTCACTTGAGCATTCTGTGACTCAAGCCCACAAAAAAATCCTTTCCGTCCATCCAACTAACTACCCACATCACCATTTTTTGGTTGAACCATGTGTTAAAAGGAACATGCCTTTTAGGTACTTAACTATTTAGTGCTCACATATAAAAATATCAAAGTTCTTCAATGCACTGGCAATGTGGAATAAAAGACTTAGGGCATTTTAAACAAAAATGAACCAGCGAAGGTACCAAGATCAAATCGACTGTTCTGATTCCACAAAGGTGACCCAAAGGGAAAAAAATATGACTGCAACAAGCCTCTGCAACCAATTCATGTGAAAAATAGATAGGAAATACTCAGACACCAATGAGCAATCCCAAGCAGCATCGTCGAGTGACATTACTGAGTGACATTACCGAGCGATATTACCGAGCAACATAGTGTAAACCAGGCACTAGGGTAAACTGAGCACTAGTACTAACCAAACATTAATGTAAACTAAGTACTTCATCTTAATGCCCTTTCATCATCTTCGCTTACTAGTGCCATGGAAGCCCTAATTTCTTAACAGTCCCAACAGTGGCTCTAATTGGGGATGTATGCCTCTTGTGGGCATAACAAGGCTCCATTTCTCTGAGATAAAGCAGACCACCCAAAAAACTAAAAGGAAACCTAACTAACAGCACAAAAGTAGAAAATAATATATACAAACACTCTTGTGCATGGATTCTTGCCTCTTTAAGAAAATTAGAACTTCAAAAATTTCCCATGAACCAACAATTCCAGCATGTTTCTAGTTAATTCCTTTATCATATATGAATCAAAACCCCATCTTCTATGAACTATGTATGGTCCCAACCATATAAGATCAAATTTGGCATATTTTCTTGTCTTCTATTCTGGCATTCCATATTAAAACCAAGTCAGCAGCCTCAAAGATCCTAGAAGTAGTTCTATTGTCAAATAGATTCTTGCAATATAATTGCAATTTGATATTTCTTTCATGTGCTTCCCTTCTTGACTCATCAAGTTGTATCAAATCCTTCAACCTAATCCTCATATCATCTTCTAGTTCATTATCATATGCTTGGATGAATTTATACATTTGCAACAAGTTATTCTATGGTAATCTGGCATGGATACCATATACTAAGTCAAAAGGTTCACATCCAATGGCCTTCTTTACTGTTACTCTATCCGCCCATAGAGTGAGCTGCAATTTGGAATCCCAGGCCTTCTTGTTTGCATCCAAAACTCTATTGATAATATTTATCAAGCTCTTATTAATGGATTCAGCCTAACCATTGCCTTGGGGTGATACGGGGAAGAGTAAGAAATCTAAATCCCATATTGCTGACAAAAATCAATGAATTCCTCTGATCTAAAACACATAGCATTGTCCACCATAATGGTTTCTGGACAACCTAATCTAGTCAACATGTTTTGCATTACAAAATCAATCACAACCCTACTTGTGGTTCTTCTAGCTGGAATTGCTTCCACCCACTTGGTAAAATAATTAGTTGCCACTAGGATCCATCAATGACCTCCACTAGATTTATTAGGGATCTCACCTATGAAATACATTCCCCATTTCTAAAAAGGTTCCTCAACTGTAACAGGCTTCAAGGGAAGATTCCCACCAAACTTCAACTTTCCTGAAAATCTCTGACAAGCATCACATTTTCTAACATATTGGTGAGCATCCTTGAAGATTGTTGGCCACCAAAAACTAGATCTGATAATCTTATAGGCAGTAGTCTTATCCATGTAATGTCCACCACATATACCATCATGCATTTCTTTCAATACATCATCAGACCTATCATGATCTACACATTTGAGAAACACTTCTTCATTGCTCCACCATAAGTGTCCTTGAATTATTGCATATCTTAGAGCATGCAACTTGATCATTATCCTTTTATTATCATTCATATCAGGGGGTAGTACCATCTTCTGCAAGTATCCAATGATGTCTATGTACCAATCAGAACAATCCATATCACAAATATAAGGTCTCTGCTCTTCTTCTAGCATATCAATATGATTTGCATCCAAATTGGTTTGGGCCATGAGTTTAAAAAGTCTTAGACCCTTCACCAACTTAGTAATATGTATGTCAATATTAAACTCTTGGATCTTATTGATCCTTCTGCATCTCCTCCCTAAGACTTCTTGTTGAACTAAAATGTCCTTCACAATAGCACTTGGTACATAAACAACTATGGTTGCCCCTACCAAATAACATCTGAATGCTTTTATAGCTTTAACAAAAGCATAGGCTTGTTTCTCCATAATATCATATTTCAGCTATGCTTCCTGCAAGGACTTACTGGCAAAGGAAATAGGTTGTTCATAGCCTTCTAAATTATTTTGCAATAGTACTACATCAATAGTGTTATAAGAAGCAAAGGAGAAAATCTGAAGTGGCTTAGTATAATCAGGGGTCCTCAAAATAGGGGCATCTTTAATAGCCTTCTTGATATATGAGAAAGCCCTACATGCTTCTTGAGTCCATTCCACTTTGGATCCTTTCCTCATCATCTTTGAGATTGGCAAACTACTCTCTGCAAAATTTGTAACAAACCTCCTCAAAAAGTTCACTTGTCCAAAGAAAGATTGAATGCCCTCAACATTTTTGGGTTGAGGGACTTTATCAATTGCACTTACCCTTTTAGGGTCAATCCTAACTCCATCTTTAGAGACAATGTGTCCTAAAATCTTTCCCTTTATCACCAAAAAATAAAACTTCTTTGGATTAAAGGAAACCCCATAGTCTAGGTATCTTACAAAGATCTTCTCAAGATAATCACAGTGTTGATCTTCTTTTGATGAGTAAGCAGTAAGATCATCTTGATATACTGCCAAAAAATTATTTATAAAATCTGCAAGTGTCACATCCATAGCTCTTTGGAAAGTAGCTCTAGCATTTTTAAAACCAAAGGACATCCTGACATACACATAAGTTCCCCAGGCTGTGGTGAATGAAGTCTTGAACTATTCAGATTCCTTGAACTTGACCTGATTGTATCCTGAAAAGCCATCCAACATAGACATCATTTCAAACCCTGTGACTCTTTGCAACATTGCTTCCATGTTGGGAAATCCATAATTGTCCTTCAAAGAATTAACATTTATATTTCTAAAGTCTACACACAATCAAATATCTCCATTTTTCTTTCTTACTAGTACCAAATTAGATACCCAAGTTGAATTCCTTATAGGCTTTATAATTCCAGCATCCCTCATCTTTTTTTAACTCATCTTGCATCTTGGGTGCTAGAGTGGGATTAACTAGTCCTAACTTTTTTCTGAAAGGCTTAGTGCCTTCTTTTAATGGAATCTTATGCTGAAATAAATCCTCTTTATATGTCTTTAAATCATCATAAGACCATGCACAAATATGTCTATATTTCCTAAGAAGATTTACCAATGAATCTCTAAGCTTGGGGGACAACTTCTTACCAATATATACCTTTTTAGGATCTTGATTGGTTCCCAATTTTATCTTCTCCAAGTCTTCAGATTTTTTGACCATGCTTGTTGATAAAGACTTTTCTTCATTATCAAAGGCTCTTTCAAGTACAGCCAAACCTTTGGTTACCCTATTTGACTTTAATTGGAGAACTTCCTGTTAGCACTGCATTGGTTTTATTTGAATGTCTTGACCTTTGCTTTTCCCAGGCTTTCTTGGTTTAAATACTATGCTTTTCCATGCAAAAGAAATCAAAATCCCTTTTGAAGTCATGTTTTAGTTTAATCGCTTTGTCGCGTCGGTCTTTTTGAAGTGTCTTTAAGTTGCGCGAGTGGGCGACGAGCTGTCAGTGAAAGAGAATCGCGCAATCGCGATCAGCTTATGAGTAGTTTTGATTTGTGTACGAGTGAGTCGGTTCAATGTTTTAAAAGTGTAAATCATGAAGTCATGATGTCTTATGAAAGTCAATTTATAGGTTAGCAAGTCAGCAATGGGTTAAAAGTGTATGTCGCGCAGTTGCTGTAAAATTATGCTGTCTATATCATGCTCCGCGACCGAGCGAGTCTTGTTTAAATTTGAACCAGTCGCATACCCGCATCAACTTTTATGTCAATTTCAAAAGTCCACGACTGCACGGCAAGGTCATGTTCTAAAGGTCGCCCACTCGCTTAGGTTCTAACTCACTTTTTTTTTGCTGTGCGAGTGAGCGGCGAAGGCATGAAGTATTAATGTGAAAACTCATCGCTCAGTATTAAAGGTGAGGTGCATAGTCGCTCAGTTGCCAACACTCAGGTGACATGAAATGTTAACTAGCGAGGGTGCAATGGGTTAAAGGTGAAGAAAGCATCGCTCACTCGCATGAACCCAAAAGCAAAGCATAAAAGGATAGCGAGTATGCGACAGACATAAGATGAGGTTCAAGAATTAGGTCATCACTCACTCGTCAAAGGTGAAAAGTAGAGTGAGGTTGGATGGCGAGTATGTGACCGGCTGAATAAAAGGGATGTGTCACTCACTCGCAAGGATCTTTCCAAAATTGAATAAAGTGCATTGTGTTGGCTATTTTTAGGCTGACGAGTGCCAGATGGAAAAAAGCGTACACTCTCTCTTCCAGCTAGGATCAAATAGTGCAAGTTGACGGTAGCATTAACGATAGAATGAAATCTTCATGACAGTTCAAGTGTAGGAATTCAGCTTTCAAGTTAAAAAGACACAGTTTTTAAATGGCTATAAGTGTAAATGATTGAGTTTGATTCTGTACAACTCTCATTTCTGCATTCTGAGTTTTTCTACGAAGAGTAAGAAGCTTATTTGTCTGGAGTTTTGTGTCTGAAATAGTAGAATTCAAAAGTAGCAAGATGAGTCAAGCTATTGTTCCTACTACCTCACAAGGGTCTAGAAAGAAGAAGGAAGTCACACCAAAGAAATATACTAAAGAATTTGTTGAATTCCTACCTAGGACTCTGAATACTAATAGCGCAGATTGGGAAGAATGGAGCGACATGTGGTCTCAATGCAGAAATCTGATAACCCCAGACTACTCTGGCAGTACTCTATTTCATTTATTTTGGAACAATAGGGTTAAGCCAGTCCCAATTTGCAATCCATGGGATTTGAATATGGCTAAGTTAATTGTGCCTGACGTCTATGTTGACATTGGCCTCATTAAGGAGTTAGCAAAAAACTATTGCCCAGTGGCTAGGGTAATTAGGAAAAAGAACAAAGAAACCCTAGTCTCCATAGATAGGAGATCAGTAGCTGAGGTGTTTGGAATTACCGGTGCATTATGCACTAATATTGATTTGAATAAAATTAAAGCTGATTATGTCAAGAGAGAGCGATTGATAAAAAAGTATGAAATGCCTAAATTCATGCCAAGAGTAGTTAGGCACCTGGTGAAAATTCCGGACAATTTCAAGCTACCTTTTGACCTGTCTCTGTTTCATCATTATGTAAAATGTACTATATATGGTGTAAGTAGGGTCCTAGGCCTTGATGGAGATTCTACAGTATCGGAGGAGATACTCATGATAGCAATGAACATCCAGCACCCAGAAGTCAACACTGATTATGATTATGTTGGCTACATAGTTGAGGCCATCCATGCTGGATTGGTAGAAATATAGTCAGATAACCCCAAGCCCACTTTCAAACATTACTCTCATCTTATGTACATGATTCTATATTACAACAGAACATCAATGGATAAGGAGCTTCAGCTATTTGTATTAGAACATGGTGTGGAAGAACCAATCCAAAGATGGACCTCAGTGTGGGATAGTGGGTCTGTCAATTCCTCATTTGTATGTTTTTGCAACTAGATTGTAGATCAAATTTTTGATTTGTTGGGAGCAGACAGGCACAGACTGCCATTTGAGGTTAGAAATTTTTTGAGACCATGGGAGTATGTCACTAATTGGCCCATCTCCCACAACTGGGCTGATTTCTTATTTTTTGATTACATAACTATTATCAGAGTATATGGCTGCACTCAGCCTCCTCACATTCTCCCTAAATTTGTTCCTCCCAGGATTGCTTTCTTAGAATTTGTCTGGTAGATTACATGGGTAGACAAGGAGTTTCTGGAGGGGCATAAGAAGTGAACCTTCATCCCCAGATTATGGGTGGGTTCTGATTTCACTATTGGGAAGAAGATGTTTGACATAATTAATGACTATTTAAAGCAATACAGAATGTCTACTACAATCACCAGATTCTGTGATCATGAGAATTTTGTACAAACAGCCCTAAAAATGATGACTCCATGGCAGAAAATCAGAAATCATGAGCCATTGGATGATGAAGATATTGTGAGAAACAAATTGAATAGGTTAGACGTCCAAGATAGGAGAAGAAAATGGAATGACCTCCTAAGAGCAGAATCAGAATGGAAGGAATCAGATAATTCATTCTCTGGTTTCTTTCCTGATCTTCCATATCTCCAGAGGATAGAGAAGATGATACAATCAT
>MU225153.1:320403-403406 GCA_018584345.1 Thuja plicata
TCAGTGTGTGGATAACTATGATAGTCAGGTCATTGATTTTAATAATCTGATAGAAATCATTGATGGGAAAGAAACTATTTTTGGTAATGAGATTCTGCAATTACAAACAAATGAAATCCCTAAGGGAATGACTCAATTAGAAGGATTGTTTACTGATAATGATAGTCATGTGTGCCATAAGTCCCCCGCCAAGTTGGATGATTTTGAGGAGATAAATTTGGGATCAAAGTGTAACCCCAAGATTGTATATATTGGAAAGAAATTGGCTCCTCATGTGAGGACAAATTTGATTAGTCTGCTTAAGAGATTCAAGCATGTTTTTGGTTGGTCTTATGAATACCTTAAGGCTTACAGAGAATATTTGTTTCAACATGAAATTCCATTAAAAGATGATATTAAGTCGTTCAGACAAAAATAGAGACCAATCAACCCTTTATTGGCCCCCAATATGCAACAAGAATTGGAAAAACTCAGAGAAGATGGAATCATAAAGCCCATAAGGCATTCTTCTTGGGTGTCTAATCTAGTCCTTGTCAAAAAGAAAAATGGGGATATTAGGCTCTGTGTTGATTTTAGAAATCTTAATGTGGCCTCATTAAAAGATAATTATTCTTTGCCAAATATGGAGGCTATGTTGTAGAGGGTGACTAGTTGTGATCTGTTATCCATGATGGATGGTTTTTCCGGGTATAACCAAGTACTGGTTCAAGAATCAGAGCAATTCAAAACAGCCTTCACCACCCCATGGGGTACCTATGTCTCTGTGAGGATGCCATTTGGCCTGAGAAATGTAGGGGCTACTTTCCAAAGAGCTATGGACGTGGCTTTCAAAGAATTTATAAATATTATTATGGTGGTATATCAAGATGATCTAACTGCATATTCCCAAAATGCTGATGATCATTGCAAACATCTGGAAAAGATTTTTGCCAGAGCTTTGGATATGGAATTTCTCTCAATCCAAAGAAATGTCACTTTGGTGTGACTGAAAGTAAATTATTGGGACATATAGTGTCTAAGGAAGGTGTCAGAATTGATCCTGAAAGAGTGGAGGCCATTAACAAGGTATTTCCACCAAAGAATGTTAAAGGAGTTCAGTCTTTCCTTGGAAAGATAAATTTTGTTAGGAGATTTATTGCAAATTTTGCTGAAATTGTAAAACCCATTGTTAAATTGTTGAAAAAGGATGCAAATTTTAAATGGGATGAAAATACTCAGTTAGCTTTTGATGAGATAAAAGTGGCAATTCAACAGGCTCTTGTACTTAGATCTCCAAATTATGAAAAGTCCTTCTCCATTTTTTCTTTTTCCTCATTTCATACAATTGCTGCAGTTCTTTTGCAGAAAGATGATGAAGGTTTTGAACACCCTATAGCATTTTTTAGTAAATCTCTGCAAGCAGTTGAACTCAATTATGAGATTATGGAGAAATAGGCATATGTATTGGTTAAGGTTGTCAAGATTTTTAGACCTTATCTTGTTTGTGCAAAAATAATTGCTTATGTGCCACATGCCACAGTGAAAGATATATTATCTCAATCTGAAGTTACTGGCAAGAGGTGCAGATGGATTAGCAGGATCCAAGAATTCAATTTGGAAATTCATGTCACTAAGCTGGTGAGAGGTTTGGGTTTGGCTAGGTTAATGACTCATACAAATATGGAGTTAGCCCAAGTAAGTGACAAACAAACTATAAACATAAATCTTACCAGCATAGAATTGCAAGCCTGGTATACTGATATTGTGTTTGTCCTGAAAAATGCAAAATGTCTAGAACATATGCCAGAAATTCAGAAGAGGACTTTCATATTACAAGCCCAGAGGTATGTCTTGATACAAGGCGATTTGTTTTGGAAAAATAAGGATGGGATTATGTTATTATGCTTAGATAAATCACAGTCTGAAAAGGTTTTAAGTGAATTGCATAGTGGTGCATGTGGTGGGCATTATTCTGCCAAAACTATAGCTCACAAGATAATCAGAGCTAGATTTTACTGGCCATGTCTTTTCAAAGATACTCAAATGTTTGTATGAAAATGTGAACCATGCCAAAGGTTTTCTGCTAAAATGAAATTTGTAGGAGCATTACCTCTAAGTCCTATGACTATTGAAGCTCCTTTTACCCAGTGGGGTTTGGACTTTATTGGTGAATTTACAAAAAAATCTAGTGGGGGTCATAGTTGGATTCTTGTGGCTACAGACTATTTCACCAAATGGATAGAAGCAATCCCAACAAAGGGGGAAACTAGCAGGATAGTAATGGATTTCTTGATGGACAACATTCTGACAAGATTTGGCGTGCCCACTAAGCTAATTATGGACAATGCCATGTGTTTTAGGTCTGAGGAATTTAGGGACTTCTATGAAGAATATGGTATTATTTTATCTTACTCATCGCCATATCATCCTCAATCAAATGGGCAGGCTGAGTCCAGTAATAAAAGTGTTATGAAAATACTTAAGAGGATTTTGGATAAAAATAAGAAGTCTTGGCATTCAAAATTGAAATTAGCCTTATGGGCTGACAGAGTGACAATAAAAAGGGCCATAGGGGTTTCCCCTTTTGAAATGGTTTATGGAAGTCAGGCAAGGTTGCCTTTGAACAATCTATTACCAGTGCACAAATTTTTGCTGGAAGAAGATTTGGAAAATCCAGATGCTATGATGCAAAGAATGGATCAACTGATGGAATTGGAAGAGATAAGAGCAGAAGCTCACAAAAGAAACCTGAAGCTGTAGCAACAATCTAAATATTTGTTTGACAAAAGGACAACTGAAATAAAATTTTGGATAAATGATCTGGTGTTACAATGGAATGCCAGAAAAGAAGAGAAAGGCAAACATGGCAAATTTGAATCATTATGGATGGGCCCGTATGTATTCCAGGAGTTTCATGGTCAGGATTCTTATTTTTTGGAGGATCCAAATGGTGAGATACAGGAATTGCCAGTGCATGGACAATTTTTGAAACATTATTTCTCATAGTTTTCCTTGTTCCATGCACGTTAGTTTAGTTTTCCTTGTTTTTGTGTGGTTTTGTGTGCTCCTGTACAGTTTAGTTTAGGTTTGCAGTCTGTTCCCCAGAGGTCTATCTTCTAATGACAATTTTGCAATTATCTTTCCCTAGTAAGAGCCATTGTTAGCACTGCATTGGTTTTACTTTAATGTCTTGACCTTTTCTTTTCCTGGGCTTTCTTGGTTTAAATCCTATGCTTTGCTGCGCAAAAGAAATCAAAATCCCTTTTGAAGTCATGTTTTAGTTTAATCGCTTTGTCGCGTCGGTCTTTTTGAAGTGTCTTTAAGTTGTGCGAGTGGGCGACGAGCTGTCAGTGAAAGAGAATCGCGCAATCATGATCAGCTTATGAGTAGTTTTGATTTGTGTGCGAGTGAGCGGGTTCAATGTTTTAAAAGTGTAAATTGCGCAGTCGCGATCTCTTATGAAATTCAAGTTACAGGTTAGCAAGTCAGCGATGGGTTAAAAGTGTATGTCGCGCAGTCACTATAAAATTATGTTGTCTATATCATGCTCCATGACCGAGCGAGTCTTGTTTAAATTTGAAGCAGTCGCATACCCGCATCAACTTTTATGTCAATGTCAAAAGTCAGCGACTGCGTGACGAGGTCATGTTATAGAGGTCGCCCACTCGCTTAGGTTCTAACTCACTTGTTTTTTGTAGTGCGAGTGAGCAGAAAAGGCATGAAGTATTAATGTGAAAACTCATCACTCAATCGCAAAAGCATTTTTCAAGATTCTTAAAAGTCTACAACCGAGCGACTAAGAGACCATTCAACGCCTTGCTCACTCGCTGATGCTTTGAGGTAATCAAAACTGAACCCGCGAGTGTGCGACGAGTTAAAAGAGGAAAGAAATTGCTCACTTGCCAATCAATAAAGATGAAAGGAAAAGAGCTTGCGAGTAGACGACTAAGGAAAGAAGGTGTATAGTTGCGCGCTCGCAGTTAGTAATGAAGTGAAATTTTCAAGCTCGCGAGTTTGCGACTGAGAAAAGAATAGCTACCATCGCTCACTCACACATTAGATGAAAGCTAGAGTATTAAGTGGTGTGAGTATGCGACCAGATAGAGTATGCGATAAAGAAATGAATGTCACTCACCCGCTCAAATCCAAAAGTTACAATTTAAACAGCCAGCGAGTGTGCGATGATGGAGTAGCTGAAAGGTGAGGTGCATAGTCACTCAATCACCAAGACTCAGGTGACATGAAATGTTAACTAGCGAGGGTGCGATGGGTTAAAGGTGAAGAAAGCCGCTCACTCGCATGAACCCAAAAGAAAAGCATAAAAGGATAGCGAGTATGCGACAGACATAAGATGAGGTTCAAGAATTAGGTCATCACTCACTCGCCGAAGGTGAAAAGTAGAGTGAGGTTGGATGGCGAGTATGCGATCGGCTGAATAAAAGGGATGTGTCACTCACTCCAAGGATCTTTCCAAAATTGAATAAAGTGCATTGTGTTGGCTATTTTTAGGCCGATGAGTGCCAGATGGAAAAAATCGTACTCTCTCTTCCAGCTAGGATCAAATAGTGCAAGTTGACGGCAGCATTAATGATAGAATGAAATCTTCATGACAGTTCAAGTGTAGGAATTCGACTTTCAAGTTGACAAGACATAGTTCTTGAATGGCTATAAGTGTAAATGATTGAGTTTGATTCTATACAACTCTCATTTCTGCATTCTGAGTTTTTCTGCGAAGAGTAAGAAGCTTATTTGTCTGGAGTTTTCTGTCTGAAACAGTAGAATTCAAAAGAAGCAAGATGAGTCAAGCTATTGTTCCTACTACCTCACAAGGGTCTGGAAAGAAGAAGGAAGTCGCACCAAAGAAATATACTGAAGAATTTTTTGAATTGCTGCCTGGGACTCTGAATACTAATAGCGCAGATTGGGAAGAAGGGAGCGACAAGTGGTCTCAATGCAGAAATCCGGTAACCCCAGACTACTCTGGCAGTACTTTATTTCATTATTTTTGGAACAATAGGGTTAAGCCAGTCCCAATTTGCAATCCATGGGATTTGAATATGGCTAAGTTAATTGTGCCTGACATCTATGTTGACATTGGTCTCATTAAGGAGTTAGCAAAAAACTATTGCCCAGCGGCTAGGGTAATTAGGAAAAAGAACAAAGAAACCCTAGTCTCCATAGATAAGAGATCAGTAGCTGAGGTGTTTGGAATTACCAGTGAATTACGAACTGATATTGATTTGAATAAAATTAAAGCTAATTATGTCAAGAGAGAGCGCTTGATAAAAAAGTATGAAATGCCTAAATTCATGCCTAGAGTAGATAGGCACCTGGTGAAAATTCCAGACAATTTCAAGCCACCTTTTGACTTGTCTCTGTTTCATCATTATGTAAAATGTACTATATATGGTGTAAGTAGGGTCCTAGGCCTTGATGGAGATTCTACAGTATCAGAGGAGATACTCATGATAGCAATGATTATCCAGTACCTAGAAGTCAACACTAATTATGATTCTATTGGCTACATAGTTGAGGCCATCCATGCTGGATTGGTAGAAATACAGTCAGATAACCCCAAGCCCACTTTCAAACATTAATCTCATCTTATGTACATGATTCTATATTACAATAGAGCATTAATGGATAAGGAGCTTTAGCTATTTGTATCAGAACATGGTGTGGAAGAACCAATCCAAAGATGGACCTCAGTGTGGGATAGTGGGTCTGTCAATTCCTCATTTGTATATTTTTGCAACTGGATTGTAGATCAAATTTTTTATTTGTTGGGAGAAGACAGGCACAGACTGCCATTTGAGGTTAAAAAATTTTTGAGACCATGGGAGTATGTCACTAATTGGCCCATCTCCCACAACTGGGCTGATTTCTTCTTTTTTGATTACATAACTATTATCAGAGTATATGGCTGCACTTAGCCTCCTCACATTCTCCCTAAATTTGTTCCTCCCATGATTGCTTTCTTAGAATTTGTCTGGCAGATTACATGGGTAGACAAGGAGTTTCTGGAGGGGCATAAGAAAGGAACCTTCATCCCTAGATTATGGATGGGTTTTGATTTCACTATTGGGAAGAAGATGTTTGACACAATTAATGACTATTTAAAGCAATACAGAATGTCTACTGCAATCACCAGATTCTGTGATCCTGAGAATTTTGTACAAACAGCCCTAAAAAGCATGACTCCATGGCACAAAATCAGAAATCATGAGCCATTGGATGATGAAGATATTGTGAGAAACAAATTGAATAGGTTAGAGGTCCAGGCTAGGAGAAGAAAATGGAATGACCTCCCAAGAGCAGAATTAGAATGGAAGGAATCAGATAATTCATTCTCTGGTTTCTTTCCTGATCTTCCATATCTCCAGAGGATAGAGAAGATGATACAATCATATGACACCTTGATGTCACAAGTACCTCAATTCAGTGTTGAAGATGCACAATCTAAAGGGTCTCCTATTCAAATTGCCCTGCATGATAAGGAGCACCAAGAGGAACATCAAGAAGAAGAACAACATGAAGAATAATAAGTAGGTGAGGAGGCTACTTCAGCTAAAGAGCCACCAAAGAAGAAATAGAAAATAGAGCACAAAATGGTGTAGGACAGAAAAGGCATGGCTAAAGCCGTGATTTCAGAGCATGGAAAATACTTCAAGAAATTGAGAAGGAAATTGCAGAAGGAGCCAGAGGCTGAGGGCCAAGGGGATAATCAAATGGTTCTATTTGAAATAGATGATGAAAGGGTCATGATGGCAAATGAATTCATGAAGGATGATTAATTCATAAAGTCTCAAGAGTTCAAATATTTTTTTGGTCAAGTTGAAACAGAAAAGCTTGAGGCAAGAAATAATAGCAGAGGAGGAGAATACAGATAAGAATGAACAAATTGTGCAAACACTTCAAGATGACCTTGAAACTGAACAAATCACTGTGGAACAAGCTAGACTGCTGGTACAGAATAGTGGTGTGATGTTGATGCCTAGTTGGGACTTACAGTTCACATTTGTTATTGATCAGATTAGGAGGCAGGAAGATCCTTTACTTAAGACAAAATTTGAAATGGATGATGTCTTAAAAGGATCAGGGTTTGACCCAAAATCCAAAACCCTAGCAATATGGTCATTAGCTCCAGCCACATAGAAACCCTTGGTCATGGCCATCACAGAGGAAAAAAGAGCTGATAGGATGATATGGAACCTGCAAAATACTTCAGATACTGAGATAGCTCAGTTAATGACATAGGTTTCATTTATGAACTTGGCAAAAGTTGATGACCTGTCAAAGAGGTATGAGACAAATTTCAGCCGAATGATGGCATTGGCTAAAAAACATGAGGAAGTGGTGGTCAAGAACCACACACTTGAAGAGGAGATTGCAAAACTAAAGGAAGAATTGGAAGAAAGAAAAAAGGAAAAGACTCCAATTGTTGAATAGGCAGCCAATATTATGGCAGATGTTGTCAAAGATGCCAAGGAAGACTCTGCTTTGGGAGAGACACAGTCAAAGGGTATATCACAGGAATAGGGCATGAATGCTATGTCTGTCATGTTGCTCATATTGCAGCACAGGATTGAAGTTCTGAAGAATAAGATTGGTGTAGTTCATACATTGCATGGGTCCCTGCAAGAGGCCTCAAAGATAGCTGCAGAAGCTATGGTTTTCCTGGAGCCTGCTTTCAAACTTTGGTCATCAAAGGAAAGAGTTTTAGATAAACTCAAAATAGCTATGCTATATAGTGATGACTTCCCAGACAAAGTATCAGATACCATTGATATGGTAAATAAGTTGAATGATATTTTTTCCTTCTTTAATGGCAAATCTGATTTAATAAATAGTAAGTTGCAACTGTTTGGTGATCAATGTCCACCATTGATCCCAAAGATTTATGAGGAAACAGGGGAATTGAAAGCACTATCAGATTGGGAATCTAGTTTTGATGCTATATTGGGAAGTCAAGAGATAAAGCTACATCTAGAAAAAGACACAAATGTAGAATATTACAATGAACTAATTGATGGCTTCTGCAAAGTTGAAAGAGACATGGCTAGATTTGTGTCTGAGGCTAGAACTGCCATGGATGCCAGGTGGGTGGAAGCTGTTGCCAAGCTAGAAGAAGAGAAAACTTTTGATTGGCCCATCATCAAAGAAGTGAACAGATGGGAGGCAAAGCTTAAAGGATGAATCAAATATGGTTAAGTCACAAAAGACAAAATTTGTTCAGGCTTTGTAAATAAGCTGCCACCCATGTTCGGTTGCAAAATTTTGTTTCTAAGTTCATTGCAAAGTTGTTGCAAGCAGTTTTTTAATCCTTCCTAGTATGTCAGTAGCTTGTTGCATCCTTATGCTATAAAAGGATTCCAAGACTACTGGGAAGAGGATGGTCATTTTTATGTTTGAAAATAATACTAAGTCAATTGTAAAATTTTGGTTTTGAGAACCAATATATCTAGTCTTTTTGGGGAAAATCTCTGTTGAATGTAGTAATTGATGATGACTCTTGAATAAAATCTAGTTCACAGTTTCTGAAGCATTTAATGGATTTTTTGTCTTCATTTTAGCATTCTGAATTTTGTCTAAATTGAATGTTCTTGGAATATCTTTAGTTTATATATTTGTCAGGCAGATTATGAAATACTTCTAGGGTTCTTTCAAGGAGAGAATATAAAATATACCTTAGAGATATTTCCATAAAGTTCAGGGTAGCAAATGAATTTGATGGATTAATTTGGCTAAATGTACTGAGGTAGATATATAAGGTATATCTATGTTTGTGTCAGATCCTATAATTGCCTTAAGTTTTATCCTTAATCATGCTGGTTAAAATTATTCATAGATGACTCCATGCCCTAAGATTGAGCACTAGTCTATTTTTTATTCAATTAAATGACTATCATTATTAAAATTAATCTTTACTTTTAGTTTGGTCTATTTTAGTGAAAGTTACAGTGATTAGTCCCTGTAATTCCATCAATAAAAAACTAGAATAATTTAGTGATATCATTATTCTAAGTTTTCAAGGGTAATCTTGCCCGAGTTTGTGGAGCTCAAAGTCTAGGAGGTTTCAAAACCTTGTTTCTGTTGTTCTACTCTATGCTTGGTCAGTGTCAGGGATAAATAGAGTGAACCCTCTGAGGAATATTTTTATGTCAGCAAGGAAAGGGAACAACACTTCCCTTCCAAGAATATTATCTTTCCCATCTATAGTCTCCCCAAAACAAGTAAAGTCCATCTCTTTATCACCAAAGTTTGATTCACAAGATAGGAATCTCAAAATATCCATATCATCATCAAATACCTACCAACTTTCAACATTGTTTGGAATAGATGGTCTAGTTTGAATCTCTATACTATAAATTCCTACAAAATTAATGTCTTTAGGCCTCAAGGAAATATTATCCAACAGATTTGTCATCCATTCAATGCTAAATGCATCAAAGTTTTCAATCTCATCCTAAACAATATTCCTATATTGTTCTAACCTTTGATTTTTTGAAGCGTACCTAGATCTTATTTGAGAAACCACCAACTCAGAGTCCTGAATGACCCTAACACATATAATCTTGTGTCTTGCAGCTAATCTTAGTCCTACTAGAAAAGCCTCATATTATTCAATATTATTAATGCAAGTAAATAGCAGAGAAAATAAGAACTTGTATGTTTTACCACTGGGAGCTATTAGTAACACTCCTGCACTAGCTCTGTCATGCCCCGCCAGGAGAACAGGAAGAACTCAAAGATTACTAAGTAAGGAATATTTATAGTATCATTATTATTATTATTATTTTAAACTATGTGGTTCATAGAGTTACAAATATGAATTACAAATTCTTCCTAGGTTTCCCAACGAAAAGGACTTAACAATTAACTTTTACTTTTAACATTAAGTTCCAAGAATAATCTTACAATCATTCCTAACATATTTACATGCATTATATGAGTTATCCACTACTTAAACTTATGGCATTAATTACACTATTCATTAAGCATTCAGGTAAGAGATAAACATTCAATAGGTAAGCAATACCCTAAATACTTTATTATTCCATACGCATTTGAGGTACATAGTAAACATAATCCAATATTTAATTCTATAGCTATCTTACTCATTGATTCATCAATTCATAATAGTTTTCTACAACTTTACATCTAGAGATATCACAAACATTCATAAATACATTATTTCATACTAAGTCTAAGATCATTTCTTGGATACCAAAAATTAATAAAAGATACGTGAATAAATACCCTTAATTAACCATTATCTTTTCATGTTCATAACATACAATATTTTCCCTTTCCTTTTACCTAGATCTACCCATTCCCTTATACATTTCTTGATTTAGATTGACATACATCATATCATCATCTATAATTATTCCCTTACAAGAGCTTATAATTACAATAATGCGCATACATAAGTACATATTTACATATACAATAATAAGTCTTCAAATGTGAAAAAAATTTGGAAAGGACAGGATCCATGAACATTCATCTGACCACGAATAGTACATTGATATAAAAAATATTAATCACCCAACCACGTGGATCCAAAAATATTCCACTCCCTCGTGCTAGGAGACAAAGACCAAGGTCAATGCAAGAAGGTAACAACTAGAATACTCCTACGGTGATGATAGCCCTTCCCCAAACATCACACAACTGAAAACACAAGAAGATCACAAGGACCAAAAAGGACACAATCACATTGGTAAGAACTCTAAGCTACAAGCTAGGTGAGTGTCATCACATAGCCCTCACCCCTTGAGTTACCCTGGTAAGCCACTTTCGGCCCTGACCCCCAAGTAGGCACATGCGGAACCCAACATCTCTCATAGGGATGAGACTGTTCAATTGTGCTATCACAATAGTACCTTCTCCCACTCCCATCTGTAGCCTATAATAGCACTACCAGCATGGGTGAGGCTTATCTTAGTTAATGTGTAGTACCCTTCCCATAATTTATTAATGTTTGCACTTGATTAAACAACACACCAATGGGTTAGCCTAGTACTAGTGACTTAGGGCCCCGACCCCTCACTGTGAGCCACTCACCTAGTGTCCTTAGGTTTCCTATCCAAATAAGTCTCAAAATAATATAAGGAATACATCATAATAAACAAGAAGCCATAACAATGTCACAACATCAAATAATTAGGTTTAGGAAAACACTAGTTGTCACGAATCCTCTAGACAACCCTAAACCACAATCAGGTACTCAGGTGGATAAAACACTGATGCATCAAAAAGGGATTCTTAACAAAATAATTATGCCAATTACTTCATCCCAAAACAAATCATAACATCTTAACATCATTGGATTGGTTTTAGGATATCATTGATTGTCCCTAGTCCACCAGACATTCCTAAACCTTAATCTGGCATACAAGAAGGTAGATAACACATAAGAAGACATCAAAATGCACCAACATCAATTATTAAACAAAAACATATAACCAATGCCTTTTGGTACAAACTCAAACCACAAAACATCATAAAAAGATCATATTGCAGAAAACATGTTGATTACTGAAATTTGGCTAAGTCTGAAATTTCTTAAAACCTTCAAAATCTAGAATCTTTATTTGAAATCCTAGGAGGGTGAAACCACTCTCAAACAGACTGACTTAGCTCTTATGCATCCAAAATGTATAAGGAGGCACCAAAATGAACCATTAATGACATTAAAACCATATTACATGAAATCATACATAATTTATTCCAAAAACAAACCCTAAACCCTTCTAGAAACCCTAAAGATCAGCCTGGAAAGGTTATCCGTAGATGGGGGCTCAAGTTGTATAGGTGGCCAGGACTTGCGCACTTGGGCCTTCATCCTGTGTAGGTGGTCACGCAACCTGCGCAGATGGAGCCCAAATCTACGCAGATGGAAAGGGATTGTGCATTCCAAGGGTAGCAACTAGCAGATTGATCTTTTGGGTAAAACTGGGTAAGATGGAGGTCTGGGAAGTAGAATTAGAGAGATACCTAGTTGAGGTCCCTCTCTTTTCCTTCCAAGATATCCCTCAAACACATCCTACCTTCAAGGTAAGTCTATTCTATTTTTGCCAATAGATACAAGGTAAAGAAGGATAATAACAATACCATACTATTCTAACAGGGAAGAAAGTCTACTGCAACTCCTAAGCATCAAAGGATGAAGGTTCAAGGTAGAAGGCATCACATTCTAAGGAAAAAATTCATGAGGAAGGATAGATAACATGAACATATAGTATTATTATCTATTATTAAGATAGTCATCAACCACTCAAATATACAGGAAAGTAATATAAAAATACAACCATTAAAGGTTTCCTCTGATCTAATAAAGCAATGACAAACAACAAAGCACACCCATCAAGCACAAAATTCATATGAAAAGGATTCTCTTCTAGGGTAGAGACTACCTAAAGTCCTACGGAGAAACCTTTGGAAGAAGCTCCAAGCCCACTCCAGCCAATTCCAATTTCCTCAAGCTTTTCAATCACAGAGTTTCCTTCCGAGTGCCACCACCAACTTTCTCAATAATCACTAGCTGAGAGTTTCTGTATACCAATATCTTATTTCCTTCCTCACTCTTCACTCTATCATTCTCCTTTCATAAATATAGTGTAGGATTGGTTGCACAAGAAAAATCAACCGATGCAACCATCCACAACCATATATTGGTTATTAGTTTGAAACTTTATTAGTTCTTAGATAAATTAATATGCAGATTGTTTCCCGTGAGTCTTTTAGTTTATTTACCATCTTTGTTTAATTTTATGTTTTAGGTAATTTCTTTTATTTATTTTCACCTTCACTTTTAGATTAAGATTAGTTACTTTGCCTCTAAAATGATAATAGTAATTACCTTTATTTCCATCCAAGAATGATGGGGGTTCAATTATAAATACACATAATTAGCTAATTCCTTCATTATAATTAGAAATACATATATATAAATAAATGCATAAACATACATATATATAAACATATGCATATGTGTACACCCATATGCCTACGTGTATATATAACCATGTTAATATTATTATAAGACATACATTAATGAATATATTTTGACAAAGTTTATTACCATATATTTAATTTCATAATACAATCATATTATTACTAACAGATGGTCATTCCATAAAGTAAAGAGAGAATCTCCACACAAATCAATACTCACCTAGTCCTAGGGACTATAATTAATATCCACAATAATCAACTTAGAACACTAAGCTAACATAATCGGACACCAATCCACAACCAAAGGACAAATCCAAAAAGACCCAACCCAGGAGCAAGGATCAGGGATAGGCTTAAGCTTGCGGGACTTGGTACTGTCTCCGTGACAACAACAATGATCGATGATTTTGGGGCACACTCAGACCTGTGAAGCCAGGTGAAGTCGATGCCCAGTACCTGCAATCCTGCATCACAGAGAGAAATATATGTGCATTGATGTACATATAAAAGAAGACATTACAGATAGATGATTGGGATCGATACATCATGTGGACCTCATCAATGTGAGTAACTACGACTTTGTCCTGAATCATGAAAACACATCATGTATATATATACACATACACACAAATAATGTAGCATTATCATAATGAGGGTTAGAATCTTGATCATTGGGTTAGTCTATAATTGATACTAATAATAAATCAACATAATCATGAGAAATATCTTAAATCATTAAGTGAGATACGAGATTCATCAAAAGTAACCTTGATAGAAGAATATATATCCATCAAGCATATATCATATAACATCCTAACTGTATTCAGACAAGTCTTGAAGGTCCTCAATAACCACATGGAGATAAACACATACACAAATGATACCTTTAGATATTATGTCTGATTCTAGTACCCTCAGGTACTACCTCAAGAAATCATTATAAATAAACTATAGGAATAGATCAAACAAGTATCATGAACAACTTAAGTTGTAAGAAAATATTGAAAGATCTTCATTTAAAAGCACAAAACTTTCATTAGGGTTAGAGGGGTATTACAAGCTCCTTCTTTTGAGTTTTCAACATAAAATTATATTATCCATAAATCATTTTTATCTACAAGATTGTCCATTTCCTCTGATATCAGCACATGTTTGACATCCTTCTCAATTGTATTGTCTTGCACTTGAAAAGATCCAATGTCACTATCCAAGAAATATTTCACTGCTTCATCTTCACTTTCCTCAATCATGTGAGGAGTTTTGACTTCTCTCGATACCTTGACATTTTTACCATCTATGTCAAATGTTGTAAAGGACAAATCATACTGAATAATCCCTCCCATTGAAGCACTACATTTCCTAGAGAGCAACATTCCAAATTGAGGATGGGATGTCAACTACTAGAACACTCATTGTTAGCATCTTTTCAGGAAATGCAACAAGTGTATAAGTAAAAGCCTTAATAGTACCTATAATAGGAACTTCTCTTGAATCCATTGCTTAACATCTCCCATGAGGAGTATCTACCTACAGTCCCATTGATTTCATTATTTCTACAAGCATGACTGTGTTTGATGCCCCTGAATCAATCATACAATTATTGAGCATCTTACCATTAATAATTAATATTAAGAAAAAGGGATCCACAACTCCTAAAGGAGGAGTGATATGATTAGTATTTAGGAAAATTTGAGGGATCTTAGAAACAATTTCATCTGATTCTTTTCCCTTTGTATAAAGCTTCTCCTTATTGTTCTTTTTCTTCTCATCCATTTCTGATTTCAAAGCTCTTGTGGTAGAAACATTATTCATCCATGTTAAAGTTGTCTCCTTACGTTCAAGAATCCTCATCATTTCTAAAAGTGGAACTATAAATGTGATTTGTGAAATCAACTATCCCATGTCAATAGGAGTATACTTGGTGTCAGCAATGTCTTGCTTGGTAATAACAATACTTCTATCCTCATTTTGAGTAGCCAAACTAGGTTCAACTCCTTTAGCATCTTTTTGAATAGAAGAGGAATTCACCTCCAGTGTCTTTATTTTAATCTTATGGACAATATTTGGATTACTTAGTTTATCCTTTGTTCCTACCTTTATCCTTTTCATATTCTATGTAGTTGTTTCTTTCTTTGGTGTCAGCTTAGGACCTTCTTTTGCATTTTTAATAAACATACCAACTTGTGTACCATCTACACCACCAACTATCTTATTTCTCAAATTATACTTACTTTGTGCTTGAGAAACCAATTTCTCAGTAGTTCTATCTCTTTCTGTATCTAAATTTCTTATGGCCATAAAAGGATCTTTTCCTCTTGCAGCATTACACTTTATTTCATCAATGTCTACTTCCTTCTCCTCATATGAAAGGACACTTTCAGCATTAGTTTGGTCATCAAACTCCTCTTCATCTGATGAAGAAAACTCCTGACTTTGACCTTGGTCATTAGATTCTTCACTCTTGAAAATTTGCAGAAGCCATTGCATTCCCAACATTATCATATAATTCATCTTCTTCTTCCTTTTCTTGTTGGGTCTGACTCAGATACATCTTCAAAGAAATAGCACAAGTATCAAGGTTATGTGGGGATTCACAATCATCACACCAATAATTCTCACTACTCATGTTAGCTGAATTTATCTGAAGATAATCATGGGTATCTTTGTTTAGCTTCTCTTCCCTTTGTGGAATAGTGTGCTTGTCATCCTGCCATTGGGTATTGTATGGGTAATTCTGCATCCTTGGCTGCTGACTGAAACTATTATAGGATTGTCTACTATTATTTGGAGCTCTAGGATTCTTACTCTCTCCTTGCTTTAGTTTTTTCATTGCATTCAGGATCTATTTCATATTTATCTCTTTCTTAGGCTTAGTATTTGAAGGTTTATCCAACTCCTTTCTTGTAGATATCCAATCATCTCTTCTACCCAATTTCTTAGATACCCTCCTATTTGTTTCTATATTGATAGTTGTTTTGTAAGAATCTCTTATAGTCCTTGGATTTTTATCTCTTAGGAGGTATCCCATCTTAGAATCAAATGCATTAAGATAAATAACTAGACAAACTTTGTCACCAAGTCTCATAACTTGGAAAAGTTTATGCATAGCTCTCTGAAATCTTATGTTGAACTCTACAAGATCTTCATTTTGATTCTTTTTTATATTTTTGAATTCATTCAACATGAATCCTTCATTAATCTTATCACCATATTTCTCTTTAAATCAGTCAATTAATTCATCCATTGACCCTACAAAATTATAGGCTAACCCTTTGAACCAATCCCTAGCATCCTCCACAAGGACTGAACAAAAAGTTTCATAAATATATCCTCATGGATAACTTCATAATCATCCATCATACTAGAAAAATTATTTAAGTGTTCTTCACATGTGATTACATCGTTCCCAAAAAATATAGGAAGCTTATCTCTAATGACACTTAGAACCTCATTAGGGTAACCATGAATATTATGAAAAGAAAATTGCTTTTACCTTTCTATATGAGTAGAGTTTCCTTGAAACGTAGTGTTTTCTTGAGAGGTAGAGGCTTTAGTAATTGATGTTTTAGTTGCTCCAGCACCAGGATGAACATGCATTTTTATTTATCTAAGAAAATCAGTGAACCGCCTCACAATAGGTGCTCAGTAATCATGCCCAAAGCCTCTCTTAGGAATAGTTCATTCAATATAAGGATTACTTCTCCCACCATGAGGTGCATTTAGTTTGTCAACCCAGGGATGTATACTTGAAATGGTATGGTACTGTATGTGTACTAAGTCCCTTAAAGAGTCACTCTACCTATGCTGCAGGAAGGTAAAATACATGAAAGGAATCTATGCTAGAGCTGAAGGAAAGGAAACACACTTACTCCTTACTAAAATTAATGCTACAAATTGCAAACTCTACTTAAGCCTATTCTTTCAACCTAGAGCATTCACTATAACTATCCTTGCAAGTGTTGTAGGAACATTCACAAAGTAGAATGTTGCTGGAAGAAACTATAATCTTCTATCTAGAATGCTGGGAATGTTGAAATTAAATCTACCCTACTCTACTCTAATCCACCTCCCAAGTGGGCCCCCTTGGTTGGCTTTTTCTAATCTATTAAGACAGAAGACAAACCAAAAGCCACTTCATTATATTTCAAGAACTGATTACATAAGAATGATACATAAAACTGGATATGAACTTGATGTGCAAGATGCAACAGAACAATGTATTCCAAAACTTCCGAACTTACAAACTAATAGTCCAATCCCTATAAATAGAGGATTGACACTTTATTCTAAAATAGTAAAGGAAAGATCTTACTGAAATCATGCCAGAGATGAAAAAGGAAACATAATAGCCCACAACATATGCAATGAAGTCTGGGAGACCAAGTCAACATGATGGGAGCACAGAGGGAATATAGTAGTGCTACATTCCTGTATTTATGGAACAGTGGCTCCTCATTTGTAGTAGCCATGTCTTCTGGTGCCATGATGGTTACCCATCACATCTAGTCTTCAACATCCTCTTTAAATACTGTTGACCACTCTCAAGCGGCTCCTACTTCCTGGTAGGTTAGTTATCATGCAACGATATTCATACAAGTAAACTTAATCAAATTGATCCAAATATTAGAACACACACTCTAGTTGCTATATGAAATACTACAATATATATAATATCAGAAAACATGACATAATTATCTACCCATGGTTTTAATGGTTCTAATTTTACTTTGACACAAGTTCAACTAATTATAAGTCCACAAATGTTTTGGTAATACTTAAAAATAGAGTATAAAGATTAATATAATAGAGACAGTAAATGGTCTCATCATCTACCCCCTGGTAAGTTGAATGTTTTTCCTCAAGAATTGCATCTTCTAGTAGTTACTCAAAATTAACCAACCTCTATCCTCCCTCACCTCTGCCTCTTGAAAGTGTAATAGAATCTCCTTGTCTTCTCTCAGACATCCACTCTACGATCCTTCTATATTTGATCAATCCTGTCAGCATTGACATCATATAGGGGCCAAAGGAGCATTGGTGGCTGCATGGTGAGTGGACACCAGAAATCTTGTCTAATTTCCCTACCCAGTTGCATGTATTTCAGTGCTCTGTGAATAGCTACTTGGAGGTTGATAGGACTGTGTGGCTCTGACTTGTTAAATGCTTTGGGTAACCTATCCTACCTTCTTCTAGCACCAGTCAGGGCCCTCTGAAAGACAAAGTAAGACATGCCATCATACTCTGCATAAGAATAGAGAACATGAGAAAATAGAACTTGCTGCTCTCTACCCTCAATGGCAATGGTTCTATTTTTTCATGTTCCCTGTAATTTTCCCCTATGTAAAGTAGAGGGTTCCACTCAGTTTTTGTTGGAATAATGAAGTTATATATATACAGTTCACAAAGTAAATTTTGTTGTCATGAGGGAAGGGGCTGGTATAGGCCATAAAATTCTTGGGTTGATTTAAAATCAAAGTCTATATCTTTAATGGTCATCATTAGTTGGAACAAGAGGAACTGTTCTTTCAAATAGATGGCATAAACCCTAGGGGGTGGCCTACAGGTAATTATTTAATCATCCAACTTAAGGGCATGATCCATCTTTTGTTTTTGTCTTTCCAATTTCTCTTTTAACTCTGCAATCTCTTCCCTGTGCTCTGTTATTACTTTCTTCATTTTCTTTTTCTCTTCTCCCCATAGATTTTTTGTCAAAACATACTTATTATGTAATCCAAAGAGAAGTGTTTGCAAGGTGATTGGGCCACAATCTTCTTCTTGGTTACTTTGTCTCCTTTGTTCCCTCCATGACTACTCTACGAAACTTGTTAACCAAGTTATTTTACAGGGAACTAGGGCAGTCTCTGAGTAGGCTGACTGATGGGTTATTGAGGCATTCTCCTCATTATTGTCTGAGATATCCTGATGGATTTCTTGGGGGATATTTTGGTAGACATCAGGTTCAACTTCAAATGTATCTTTTGATTTTTGAAGAATTTCTATAATTATAGACTGATTTGGGGAATCATCCAGAATAATTTGTACATGAGGCTCTTCATTAGATTTCTTAGGGGAAACGGTTTGGATTTCTAAGGATACTCTAGGGAGATATGCTCTCATTCTAGGGATTCTTCACACAGGGGTTTCTTCAATCTCTACAGTCTTTTTCTTAATAACCTTCTTTGGTTTCTCTGTTGTAGAAGTAACTGCTGCAGGAATCAACTTCCTTTTCTTCCCATTTGAGGTTGTAGGGGTTTGTGGCTTGGATACAGGAATGGAAGTTTCTCCTTCTAATTTTTGTTTTCCTTTTGTTTGGGTAGAAGTAGGTGCTTTTCTCTCATGAGCAGGTAAAGGCATACTTTCTTGCAGATTTTTAGTTTCTGCCCCCTAGGTATCTTGCTCAACAACTGGGTCAATTGGTATTGCATCATCATGGCTAAATTGCACATTAGGGTTAACCTGAGGTTATAGATTTTTATGCTAGAAAAATTCTGACCATGCTAAGGGAGAGGCATCCCTAAGAGATCTTTCTATTAGCAATTTAATTAGGGCATGGTGGGTGACAGAATTGACATTTCCTTTCTAGGTCTCCTCAGCACTGATGCATAACATATTGTACAAGAAATTGGAGACATTCATTGGTAGATTATGCCTTACGTTACTAAGTAATTTAAAGTGATGTGCATGAAAATATTCCTTCACATGTAAAATACCTGATAATATGCGTAGCCAATTCATTATATGGCAGAGGGATAGACATTCTTTTTCACCCTTGTTTGGTAATCTCTAGAGGAGGGTTACTTGGTAGGGTAAACTGGGCCCTAGCTGATCTGACATCGTGCACATTGGGGTAGTGCTCCCCAACCATTGGTAGCCCAATAACTTCTAATATCTTTTCTTCTATGGAAACCACTATAAATCCCCATATAGTTGCTTTCCCTTCCTCAAATGTGTTTTCATATTCAGCTGTTGCGTCTTCATCAAACTCTAACAACTTCAAGAAATATCCTAACCAGCCACATGCATTAAACCTCCTTACTGCTTCAAAATCTAAAAGTAAAACACCATGTACTACTAGCTCATGTCTCTGCAACTTCCCTCCCATCTGTGCTTTCCAATTTTTCAATTTGTCTGCTTTGTAGTTGATAAATTCCTTATTCCTTCTTGAGTTTCAGACTACTCATTTTAAAACTATGGGCTTCCTTCTGAATTCCTCTGTTATTCTTAGCATGAACAATGGTGATGTGTTTTAATAAGAGAAATTATAGCTCTTACTACAGGTTGTCACATAATTTAATTATAAGTCACTTCAAGTCTGACAATCAAAGATAATTTGGGAATAAGGGTACGATAGTTGTGCGATATAGCAACAGGATTTTAATGAGACAAAGGCAAAGTAGAGATTTGAGGTGACGTTAAATCTTTTAGGAGTAAATAGAAATGACATTTTAGGAATTAATACACTTCCCTCCCCCCTATAAAACATTGAAAATTTTCCGCACTTGGCATACTTGGCATGAGGAATGGAACTGGCTTAATATCATAATGATACATTTATTGCAATACTAGATTTAATCATCAAAATCTATGCGCTAAAAATGGAAATTTTTTGAAAATCTTGTACCTATCATTTGATCATTACACATGCTAGAAAAAGGTGGCAAGAGTGGAATGATAGTGGTGGTGGCTTGCATTGGTGTACTTGACTCTTATTTGAAGCAAAGAAAGGAAAATGGTGATGACGTGGAAGGTGGGTGGGTGGAAGATAAAGAAATGAGATGAGTTGAAAGAAGAATTATAAATTGAATGGATAAATGGACTTTATGTAAACACAAAGTTTTTATTATGGCCATTCTCAATGGAATTCTATAGAAGAGCTGCAGGAAGAAGGTTTGCACCCTCTGCTGTAGGAAGTGTTACCTCTTTCTCTTTTAAAACTTCTTGTCAAAATTGCTATAAGAATTCTTTTTTTTGAGGTTGGTGATACAACTTTAGTCGATGTCCATTGACTAATAGCTTGAAGTGTACTGGGTCAATTGTGGTCAACTAGATGGCTCCATTGGTGAAGACATGGTTCATTTCATATGGCCCCATCCATCTTGTCTGTAGGTTCCCTGGTATTTCTTTGAATCTAGAATCATATAGTAATGCCCAATCGCCAACTTGAAACTCTTTGCTTTTAATATGTGAATTGTGCCACTTTTTCCTTTTCTTCTGGATTATTTCACTGCGCTCCAGGGAAGATTTGTGCATTTCATACAAGGAATTGAGATGTAGCAATCGCTCTTTCCCTACTATAGGAAGATCAACATTTAACTCCAGTGTTGTCCGCAAATTTTTGTGTTCAAATTCAATGGGTAGAATTGCTGCTTTCCACATAACAACTCAAATGGGGTGAACCCTGTGGTGGTTTTCCAGGTTGTTCTATGCACCCAGACAACTTTTGATAGTCTGTTTCTCCAATCTCAGTGATGCAAATGAACTATTTTTGTTAAGATGGCTTCAATTTCCTGATTTGTAACTTCGGCCTGTCCATTGGCCTGCGGATGATAGGGGCTTGACTTTCGATATCTGATATTATATTATTTCATGAGCTCTGTTATCAGATTGGAAGTGAATTGAGCACCTTGATCAGTAACAAGTTCTCTTGGCACTCCATATCTGGTGAAAATTTCATTATACAAAAATTATGCAACCTTATGATCCCAAGCATGCTTCATAGCTTTTACTTCGACCCACTTGGTCAGATAATTAGTGCACACTAGGATGTAATAATTCTCATTGGATGGAGGATCTATTGGGCCAATGAAGTCCATGCCCAATTTTTCAAATGGAGTTACCACCACTTGTGGATTAAGGGGCATTTCATCTGATCTTATTGGTCGGCCCATTCTCTGACATTTATCACATTTCCTTGTGTAGATGGCTACATCCTTATGAAGTGTAGGCTAGTAATATCTAGTTGTTAAAATCTTCTGGGCTTTCCTTTTTGCTGCAAAGTGTCCCCCACATGGCTCATTATGACATGCATGGAGAATGTCATATGTCTCATCTTCTCACACACATCTTCACATTACTTGGTCAGGTCCAGTGTAAAATAGTATGTTATCAATCCAAGAGAAATTGAAGCTTTTCTCTACAAGCAATCTCCTATCCTTATAAGAAAAATGTGTTGGCATTTTGTTAGTTGCAAGGTAGTTAGCTATGTCAGCATACCATGAACTTTAGACAGAAATATGAAATAAATGCTCATTTGGAAATGCATCATCTATTAGAGTAGTATCTTCTTCAGCATGGTGGATTCTAGATAGATAATCAACTACCACATTTGCGTTCCCAGACTTGTCAATGATTGTAATGTTAAATTCCTATGAAAGAAGGAGCCATCTTGCTAACCTACCTATGATGGTAGGTTTGTTCATGAGATATTTAATTGCTGCATGGTCAATATGAACAAAAAAGGGATAACCAGTTATATAATGGCAAAATTTTTTTAGAGAATAAAGTACAGCTAGAAATTATTTCTCAGTCACTGTATAGTTTAATTCTGATCCATGGAGACTCTTGCTAATGTAGTAAATTTCATTCTCTAGGTTGCTAGACCTATGTCCTAGGACAACACCTATTGCATGTTCTGAAGCATCTATATGAATGTGAAATGGAAAAGACCAGTCAGGGCCCCTAAGTATGGGTGTAGTTGTCAACAGTGACTTAAGTTGTAGGAAGGATTCATCGCATTCCTTTGTCCAAGAAAATTTGGCCTCTTTGGTAAGCAAAGTATACAAAGGACTAGCTATTTGACTAAAATTTTGGATAAACCTCCTATAGTAGCCAACATGTCCTAGGAAAGACCTAACATCATTTTTATTTGTAGGGATAGGTAGTGTGAGAATTACCTCTATTATTGTAGGATCTACCTAGATTCCAACTTTCGAGATAAAATATCCCAGCACTACACCTTCCTGCATCATCATGAAGCATTTCTCACTATTGAGAGACAAGTTGTGTTCCTGACATCTGATTAGTACTCTTTCCAAATTCTTTAGGGCTTCCTCAAAGGTGACACCAAATGTAGTAAAGTCATCCATATATATCTCTATACAATCATGTGATATGTCAGCAAAGATGTTGATTACAACTCTCTGGAAAGTAGCTGGTCCATTGCATAAGCCAAATGGTTATATAAAATAAGGATATGTGCCCCGGGGGAATGTAAATGTGGTCTTCTCCTGGTCTTCTAGAGAAATGTTGATCTGATTGTAACCGTTGTATCCATCCAGAAAGGAGAAGTATTTCTTACTAGCCACAGTGTCCAGGACTTGATCAATAAATGGTAAAGGAAAATGATCCTTCTTGGTGGCATTTTTCAATTCTCTGTAATCCACACATATTCACCATTTCCCTCCCTTCTTAGGTACAATGACCAAAGGTGATACCCACTTGCTATCAAAGATTGGATAGATGAAACCAACATCTAGTAACTTTTGCAATTCAGTTTTGACTATTTTTTGCAAGGCTAGGTTTATCCTTCTTTGAGGCTGACAAAGTGGTAAGCTATCATCATTAATGTAGATCCTATGGGTGCAGAGTTTGGGGTTTAGACCTAGCATATCTCCGTAATCCCAAGCAAAGGATTTCTCATTCTTACACAAGAGTTCGGTTAACAATACCAATTGTGGTGGTGGCAACTTGTTGTTCACATGGAGATTGTGGCCAGAGGAAATTTCCACAGTAGTTGTTAGCTCTACCATTGACATTTTAGGTACCGGGCTTGTAGCTACTTCACATGGTAGTAATTGGCTAATTATCTCAGGGCTTGCTAGAAAGACACAATTCTAATAGGTACATAGTTGTAAAATAGAACTTTCATAAACATCATTTGCTACTATACACTCATTGGTAAGAATACTCTTTATTACATCATCTTCCTCTTGCATTTTTAGAAAAGATTGTATGTGCATCATCATGAGCTGGGAAACATAGTTGAGCTCTTCTTCCTCATCCCCTAGTTCTAGCCAAATAGGATCTTCCAAGTCTGGTTGGGGCTGGGCAAGAGGATATAGTGCTAGCTTCTCTATTTCCTAACCATTTGAAATTGTCATAATTCCTAATCTGCAACTAATTTTTGCATCAGTGGTGGCTAACCAAGGTCTCCCTAGGATGACTGGATAGCCAACAAAGTTTACTTTAGGTGATACAATGAGAAAATTAGTAGGGTATTTTCATGAGTCCAAGGTGACTACCACATCCTCTATAAGATCATCTGGATTGACTGTTCAACTATCAGCAAGTTGTAACACTGTTGGAGTTATTCTCAAGCCCTCTATACTTAATCTATGCATTGTATCTTTGGTCATTACATTTATGGCTGCTCCCAAATCAACTAAAGAATTTTTCATAGATTGTCCATTAATTATCAAATCAACTATTGCACTTCCAGGGTCTGAATACTTGGGTATAACTACCTTGCCCAACATGATATCTGCAAGTTTCCCTATCACATGAACTATTTGAGGGTCCTTCTTTTTCCTTCCAGGATTTTTAAGGCATGCTTCCTTAATATCTTTTCCATAGATAGGAACGTCTTTGATAGCTTGGAACAGAGGGATTTGGATGTGCATATTTTTTAGCTGCTCAAGAATATCAAATGACATTTCCTCTTGGGATATAGGTTGTTCTATGGTGAGCCTATTTGGAAAAGGAGGATTGACTGAGGTTTTAACATCAGTTTTGCAAGATTTTTGAGTTGATTAGGTGGTATTTTTCAGTGTAGCCTCTGGAAGAGGTGTTGATGCTGCAAGAGTGTCTGAAACTTTTGTGATAATAGGATGTTTAGCTGCAGGTAGAGTGGTACCAGACCTCAAGTGGATATTAGATATCTCTAGTGCATAGGTAGGGTACTGTTGTGTATCAGTGATATACATTAGCTATTGTTGTTTCTTGCTATTGGGATTAGGTTGCGACTGAGTAGGTAATTAGGTTGGCTTTGGATTAGGACTAGTGGTTGTAGGAGGTGGCATTATTGCAGGAGGAGGGACTGGAGGTGGTAACTATGGAAAATCAGGATTTTGGTTAGGTCACTGTAGAGGCCCCCTCCATTGGTTATTTTGCCGCCAATTTCCTTGTGGTGGTTGCCATTGATTCTGAGCCTGAGACCACTAGTTATTTTTTTGGTTAGGCCACTAGTTATTTTTTTGGTTAGGCCACTGGTTATTTTTCTAGTTAGGCCACTGGTTACTTTGCTGGTTAGGCCACTAGTTATTCCAGGTTGGCTGAGAGTACTGAGTAGGATTCTGATAACTTTGGTTTTGTCATTTATTATTGTAAGGATTTGAAAATTGTAATGGGTCCTAAGGCATACCTTGTATTGAAGCCCATGGTTGGCGTTGAGAAATGAAGAACAGTTTCTCGTTGTCTCCTTCTATCTTTATGTACTCTGTAGGCAAATGTTGATTTTCTAGGTTCACCACCAGCTTGCATCCGTAGTCTTTCTTTTGTTAATGGCAATGAGGATAGTACTCAGCTAACTGTGATTCATCATCTGCATGTTTCTTCTTTGTATTCATGGTGTTGTGATGTGTAGAAACATCATTAATGACATCTTGCTTGAAATCCACAAGCAAGTTAGATATCTCTAGCTTGGAAATGCCTGAACTGATCCCTTTAGTGCATGTGGACCGATATGATCTTCCTTTCTTCACAGTTGATATGGAATAATTGAGATAGGTTTTCTTGAGGTCATCCCAAGAAGATTGGCATATGTCCCCACCAGCGATGAGGTCCAGTGCTTCTAGATAGTTTTTGTTTACTCCTCTTAAGAAGATTATTTTCTGTGAATTCTCTGCTAGAACATGTTGGGGATTCTTCTATATTATGTATAAGAAAAGTGAAACATAGTCCTCCAAGGTTTCATCCTCCTTTTGCAACATTCTAAAAATTTCATCTCCCCTTGGGTCACTTCCCTTGCAATACTCTTTGTATTTTTGTAGAAATAAAGTTTGTATTTCATCCCAAGTGCATGCTGCATTTGCTCCTAAGCCCATGAACCATCATAAGACTGACTCTTTCAGTATTACTGGAAACAATTTGATTTTGTGGGCATCGGTGTTATAGTCAAAGCTATGATAGAGGATTTCAAACTCAAACAAAAATGTGTCAAGATCTTTGGTTATCAAGCCATAAAATTTTGGGAGTGTAGCAGTGGGTATATTTTTTAGATTAGCATTGTTTATAAGGCTTGGTAGAGGAAATAGGAAAGTAGGTTGTGCCATTATTGGAGGTATTAGGAGCTCAAGTTTCTGTTGGAAAGGAATATTAGCTACAGGATTGTTAACAACAAGTGCGTTTGGGTCAGAATTATCAAGAAATCTAGCCAAGATTTCAGCAAAAGGCCAAAGACCACTTATGTCAAAAGGCTTTTCTCCCGAGGAAGATGCTACAAGAAACTTGGGACTTGCGTCAACAAAAGGTAACTCAACTTCTTCAAATTCTTTGTTCAAATTCACAGACCCTCCTGGAAGAAATTTTCTATATTTGTCTCTTATTCATCCCCTTTGATGCATGCAAATGAATTCTTCACACTGGTGAAGCAAATTTAGGACTACAAACCACTATTTAAAAACTAGCTAGAAATGAAAAATGACTAAGAAAGTTTCTTAGCTTGACACCATCCCTGACAACGATGCCAAAAATGAACCACCTCACAATAAGTGCTCAGTAATCAATCCCAAAGCCTCTCTTAGGAATAGTTCATTCAATCTAGGGATTACTTCTCCCACCATGAGGTGCATTTATATTTTCAACCCAGGGACATATACTTGAAATGGTACGATAATGTATGTGCACTAAGTCCCTTAAAGAGTCATTCTACCTATACTGTAGGAAGGTAAAATACATGAAAGGAATCTATGCTAGAGATACAAGAAAGGAAACACACTTAATCCTTACTGAAATGAATGCTACAAATTGAAAACTCTACTTAAGCCTATTCTTTCAACCTAGAGAATTCACTATAACTATCCTTGCAGGTGTTGCAGGAACATTCACAAAGTACAATGCTGCAGGAAGAAACTATAATCTTCTATCCAGAATGATGGGAATGCTAAAACTAAATCTACTCTACTCTACTCTAATCCACCTCCCATGTGGGCCCCCTTTGTCAGCTTCTGCTAATCTATTAACACATAAGATAAACCAAAAGTCACTTCATTATATTTCAATAATTGATTACATAAGAACGATACATAAAACTATAAATGAACTTGATGTACAAGATGCAATAGAACAATGTATTCCAAAACTTATGAACTTACAAACTAATATTCCAATCCCTATAAATAGAGGATTGACACTTTATTCTAAAATAGAAAAGGAAATATCTGGCTAAAATCATGCAAGAGAGGAAAAAGGAAATGTAACATCCCACAACATATGCAATAAAGTCAGGGCGACCAAGTCAATGCGATGGGAGCATGGAGGGAATATAGCAGTGTTACATTCCTTCATTTTTGGAACAGTGGCTCCTCATTTGTAGTAGTCATTTCTTCTGGTGCCATGATGGTTACCCGTCGCAACTGATCTTCAACGTCATCTTTAAATATTGTTGACCACTCTCAAGTGGCTCCTACTTCCTAGAAGGTTAGTTATCATGCAAAGATATTCATACAAGTAAACTTAATCAAATTGACCCAAATATTAGAACACACATTCTAATTGCTATATGAAATACTGCAATATATATAATATCGACAAACATGACATAATTATCTACCCATGGGTTTAATGGTTCTAAATGTACTTTAACATGAGTTCAACTAATTATAAGTCCACAAATGTTTTGGTAATACTTAAAAATGGAGTATAAAGATTAATATAATAGAGACAGTAAACGGTCTCATCAATCAGCCTTCTTCTTCATCTCCAAAGTAGCAGCCTCCAATTCTGCCTTCTTAATCTCCATAGCTATGATCTCCTTTTCAACTCTAGCTCTTTCAAGATCCATGTCCAATTTAGACATCTGATCTATTGGGACCTTGAAATATTTGGGTTCATTTATCGTAACCCCTACCATTCCTTTCTTTCCCTTTTCTTTAGGGCTTTGATGATTAATCACTTGAATGACAGGTTCCTCTTCAAAATTCTGAGGCTTTTCAACATAGATTATTGCCTCTAGCTCTAACAGTTTCCTCATTCTTTTTTCATGGAAAACTTGATTCTGTCTAATTTCATTTTCCTTTTACTTTTCTCTTTTTTGTCTAATAGTTACTTGCTCCTAGATTTGTCCTTCTACTTGAGCAAGTTTAGTAGCCATACTATCAGGATATAGAAGAGAAGAAATAGATTCTTCCTCCTCTCTTTCATTAGGAGAACTATAATGTCCATAAGTACCTAGTCTCTCATGTGCAGCTTCCTCATACTCTGATGCATTTCCTTCATGGCTACGATGAACTGGTCTTTCTTCCCCAAAGTCTTCCCCCTATCTTTCATCTTGAGGAGTATCTTTGGTATTCCTTTCTCTTCTAGGCTGATCAATCTAGGATATAGTTGGGAAATCATTTCCCAACCTCTCTTCTAGATGTCTTTTTGACCAATACTTGGTCCCTTTGTAACTCATATTGGAAATTGTGTGACACAAAACTTTAATACTTAGCACTGATGCAGAGAAAACTTCAAAGTCACCACCCAACACTTAGTTGGAATCACAACACTAACAAATATGAATAACCTTCAAATAGAGAACTCACAAGATAAAACAATGATAAAGGTGAGTCTTGAATAACTCTATGCTTCCAATGATCAACTTCACTGGTCAGTTATGGAAATTTACTGTACTGTCCCTAGTACAGTCGACATCTTGTTGGTGACTCGAATGGGTCAAATGATATAAATAGTAGAATACTAGAGATTACTTGAAAGCTTTATCAAGACCTTTACTTCTCTCTCCCCAGTATATTTTCTATCTTTTTGGTGTTTAAAATTGTTATGTTATCTAAAGCCACCAATATGCCTTGAGACTGATGTTAGGACTAGTTAGTTTGAATTATAGAAACTCTACAAGACAACTAGACCAACTATAGGGACAAGACTGCCCTCTTCACTTCTAGCTCTGCAAAACCAAGGTGGGCACACCTAATCCATACTAAACTTGGCTCTTTACAACACCTTTTACCTATGGATTTTGAACAACAGATGAATGGAAAGTAAGTACTAAATGCCAACCTAGCATTCATTGACTCTTCACTATCATGGGTGGAATAAGAAGAACAACTGTAACTGTAAAGAAATTTTAAATGATTTTGATATAAATTTTAGAGACAAAACATATCCAAACCATTTAGATATGTATCTCAATAGAAATACTAATTCTAGATCAGTGCCTTATCCATTGTGCTAAATCCTAAATACAATACTGAAACTGAAACACCTTATAGGAAAAGATTCAAAGCCATGAACATAAGAATTCTCAAAATCACACACTACAAGATCCTCTAATAGATATCCAAACAAAATCAATGTAATGTCCAAAGGAATTAGTTTGAACTAAAATCAAATACCTAAGGAACACACATATGCATAAGCAAGACTTATACAGTAAGTCAAAAAACTTACAACTCAGTGAATAACACAAAGGAGAGACTTAATTATAAGAAAACATATATTAATTATGATGAAACTGATTCATGATTCAGTATGACAAGGAGATATGCAATATGACAATATTAAAAAGATGAAAGAACTTTCAATCTTGTCTTGACACAATCTAAAATTACATTTTCTATATCCTAGACTGGAAACAAAATAGAATCCTAATGCTCTTCAATATTTCTCCCAATTCTCCAACCTCTCTAAATGGTCCTAAAAATTCATTTATAACAACAGGTATGCAACAAGCATCTGACCATTTAGGGTTAGGGTTACAACCATAAAATGCAAGCATTCAATTCTAAAAACAAGTCGATACCCTAACATCTTTCCTTTCCCCTATGAAAATATGATATGGAAACATCAAGAAAACTCCCTTGGATGTGAATACATTACTTTTGATGTCAGAAAGAAATCAAATTCATGACATCAAGTAATGCTCTTAGTAATGAAGAAAAGATCAGGTAGTGCTAAGAAGAAATAATCTGATTAGAAACCCTAATTGCATCACTTCAGACATAAATACACCTAGTACTATCAAATCTCCATCCAAACACGGCTCTACAGGTGTGAGAAAATGACCCAAAAGATCATATTGAAACATTAATGGTGCGCTGAGACAAAACACCTATCGTCAGGTATCAAAAATCTATAGCAAAAGATTTAAAATTTTGAATCTCTCTTCAAACGGTCATAGGTGGCGCCGAAAAAGACAATCAATGATCGAGATTTAAAACCTTTTTCTCAACTTTAAAAAAGGGTTTTCAATGAACCTTTAGTAACTCGAGCACCAAATAAAAGAAAATTTAACTTTGCCTAGTCAAACTATGTTGACATCCACATGGCAACATCCCACTGGCCCTTAAAACCATTTGTCTACCTTTTCCTATGTAGGCCTCACACTCTCATCTAGTCACCTATCTGGACATGCATCATGCATTTTGCTACCACGTGATCCTTATCTTCCTTGCATCTTTCCCTCATGTAGTAGAAAAATACCATCAAATCTTGATCCATCTGATCAATCTTAGCATACCTATTATGCCCTCCGTACCACATTGAGCCACCTTATTTGCTGGAACTTCTACCACATTTCCATCTAACTTGGACCATCACATGTCAAACCTTCCATATGTCACTTGTGCTACTACATGATCCAACTGGACCTACCATGACTTAGATTGTTCCATCACACCTTGCTTCCATCTAGCGATCCTCAACCATGTCACCTAAGCATTCTCTAACTTGGGCCCACCAAAACATCTTTTTTGTCCATCCAACTAACCACCCATGTCACCATCTGTCAGCTGAACCATGTGCCAAAAGGTGCATTCCTTTTAGGCACTTAACTATTTAGTGGTGGGATATAAAAATATCAAAGTTCTTCAACGCACTACCAATGTGGGATAAAAGACAGGGAATTTTAAACAAAAATGAACCAGCAAAGGCACCAAGATCAAATCGACTGTTCTGATTCCATAGAGGTGACCCAAAGGGAAAAAAATATGACTGTAACAAGCCTCTACAACCAATTCATGCAAAAAATAGACAGGAAACACTCAGACACCAGTGAGAAATATTGAGCAACATCGCATAGTGACATTGCTGAGTGATATTACCGAGCGATATTACTGAGCAACATTACCAAGTGATATTACGGAGCAACATACTATAAATCAATCACCAAGTTAAACAAGCACTAGTACTACCCGAACATCAGTGTAAAATGAGCACTTCATCTTAATTCCCCTGCATCATCTTCAGTTTATAGTGCCATGGAAGCCCTAATTTCTTAACATTCCCAACAATTTACATTCTGGAATCCTTGATTATTTAGTCTTGGTCCAAAATTTAGGTTGATATTATAATCTCTTGGGCCATAGTTCTATGCCCTTTTATTTTGATATTCATTATAAATTCTTCCATCATTTTGATGCCCATGATGTTCATATTGGTTAGATCCATTATGGTTCATTCTATTTTCATGGTTATGATGTTCTCCATTATTTAGTTGTCCCCAATGACCATTTCTTTCATTCCCATTGTTGCTTTTGTCACACCTTCCTCTATTTCATGGTTCAAACAAGGGATTAGTATGATCATTGTCAAAAATATGGACCCCATTCTTTCTATGAGGAGGATTATATACATCATTTCTATCATCCTTCATCATTCCTTTATCTTTTGGTTATTTGATTACACTTCTTTTTATTCTCTTTTTGCTTAATACCTCCTCTAGTTTCCTCTTAAGATCCCTGACCATTTCTTCATCATCTGAGCCTATGTTAGCTATTTGACAAAATATAGCATCCCATTTCCTATCCTTTTCTTCTCTTTCAGTCATCTTTTGATTTGTATCATGTTGGGACTCATGTTCTTCCCTATCAACTTGGAAAAAATTATTACAATTCTCATAATTATTATCATGACTATGATGACTTGAACTAGGGAATTGTTCACAGGCAAAATCTTGATATCCCTATTAGGGTATATCATGTGTTTTCCATGCATCATTTTTTAATTTGAATCCTTACCTTTCTTTATTGGTTCCAACTCAACAAATTTTCCTTGTCTTAAAGATCTTCCTAACATAAATTTATCACTTATATGTAATAGAATTTCAAAAGTAGAGTCACCACTTCCTTTATCAAAAAGAAACTAATATCTTACTAGTGGGTTCCTGTCTCCAGTAGAATCTTAATCTTCAAATTATACCCAAAGATCCTTAGAGTTCTTCAAATTATCCTTATAGAATCTCCCCAGTAGAGTCGCCAATTTGTTGGTGCTCAAATCAAAAGATTGGATTTCCTATGGACTTGCCAATCCAATGATGGAAAACCCAAGTGATCTGGCCAACTAACAAGGTTTTAACCAAATCAATTTTAAACCTTCTGCAATTCTAGCTCTGCAGAACTAAGGCTGGTATACCTACACCTTAAACATATCCTTCAAGTTTCAAGGCTTTTTATAGCAGATGAGGAAAACTTCAACACTCTCTTCCTCCAAATGTGGCAAAGCAATTGAAAGAAAACCTTAACTGAAAAGAAATATATGATAAGATGTTAATTGAGATGTTTCAAAATGTTTAAAGAATGTTTGTATATATATGAATTAAAAAGTACATATGGATAGAATATCACAAAACTATGAACAATGAATTAAATGACCATAATCTAATATATATGTAGACCGGTGCCTTATTTCCTCATGGGCAATAGAGTCAAGTTCATCCCAATCCTTTGTACAACCTTAGAGACAGTTTACAAGAAATGTATCACTTTAGAGGTGTTATGAAATGAGCATATAACCTAAGTTAATTCATAGTTATCTCAACTGAATCAATTTTAAAATGACAGCCTAATTGATTGCGGCTACAATCAATCAGATTTAACCATACAAGATGAAAAGACCAACTGATAATAAGAACTATGAATATGAATCAGGAATGCTACACCAAACTATCACTTTGAATGAAATCTATAAATTTTATCTAAGGGAATAATTGAAAATAAAAATATATCTGTTCCCACAGATGACACAAAAGGGTGTACTTATCTTATTGATTTTAAAAAATTGTGCAATTTAGTTCATGTTGCAGTTGTTGATAAAAACTATCTAATCTAAATATAGTAACAGTAATAATAATTCCCCCCTTGTATTGATCTTGGTATCCTTATTTATATCAAGTCCAAAGGATGTGAACAAGCTTCAGATCAATACATCTATTCATAACTAATACCTAATCCTAGGATCAACAACTAAAAAATCATAATTACATCTCAAGAATGATTAGTCATCCTTGTTTGAAACTCGATTATAGACCCAAAGAGATAAGAATAATATTCACTAAAAAATTACTCATGATTTATTAGAGTCAATTCAAAATAATAAATTTGTGTTAAAATATTATGGTTCTTTGACTATACTTTCATCCATATATTTCTTCTTCTGATAATGGATATTATCTTTTGCATGTTGAATAGCTTCATCATGTTGATCAGAGAAGTTGATATCGTTAACCACTCTCTAATATCATTTTATCTTCTGCATAAAATCAATGGATGGACGCATGTATTATCTTCCAGTGCCCCACCCAAGTCACATTGTTTTATCATCAAACAGATCCATAATCACCACCCTCGAAACCCTGCATGAAGATATCGATATATCAAATAATAAACCAAACCCTAATAGATACAAAATTAATATTAAAATATAAAATGAAAAAAGGAAATCTCAATCATCACTACCACTTAAGCACTCTATCCTTTTTTAATTTCAAGCATACGTGTCAAGATCATGTAATTCCTTGAAGAGTAAAAGTTGTGCATCTCCGCTTTGAGGCATTACACCAACCGTTGATGTTCATCAAATTTAATCATCATTTAATCTCTGAACCTTTGTAACTCCTGATCATCTTTGTCATTCAATTAAGACATGATCATTGATTAAACCTAATGCAGGAGCATCTTGGGTCATTAGCTATCCTACAAAACCAAAAAGATATTTATTTTTTTCTTTAGTTAATTTGGAGGTTGCTTGGGAATTACTCTGTTACTCGGGCTCTGTTGCTCGGTAATGCTTGTCTCTGCTGCTCGGGTTTCTATTTCTTGGGCTTGCTTGTTTCTTTTGCTCAGGACTGTCGCTCAAGAAAGCTTGTTTATTTTCATGTTGCTCAAGTTTCTCTTCTGACACTCGATTTCTATTTTCCTGTTGCTCGGGGTGTTCTTCACCCGAGTCACTCTGTTGCTCAATCAACCTTTTCCCGAGATGTTTATTTTAGAGTTAGATCTAGTGGCCAACTTCTTTCATTAATTGTAATGGCTTAATTGATTTGGGGTCTCTCATTGGGATCTGTGTGGACCTAAATCTAGGTCTCATTTATCAATTTGAGCGCCAACCTCTCTCTTTTTGGTCTCTTGTGTATATTTTCTTCTATGTTCTTAGTTTAGTCAGTTCAGAAGTAGAAGTGCTAGAATAAGATTTGGATTATCTGTAAGCAGGTTTGTGACCTCACATGTAAGAAGATCATATTGTAATTTTTTGAATATATGGCCAAAACCGGGAAGGCCTTATAGCCTGGCATGTAATGATTTTGATCAATTAATGATAAAGGATCTCTATGTTTTATTGTCTCACTGTATTTTTTGGCTTCTGCATTGGTTCAGCAAGATGGTTTGGTAGTTTGGGAGAGCCTTTGGCCCCATCTCCTTATCCTCCTTGCATCAGGTGGTATTAGAGCATTGGTGAGATCTAAGTTCCTTCTTGTAAACCCTAAACCTAGTTGGTATTATTGTGGGGTAGCATATTGCAATCTGACCTACAATTGCAGAGGGATTCAAGATGGTTTGTGGGAGAGGAAATACAGATCCAGGTCTAGCTGATATGCTTAGATAGATGGCTGCTAGATTGGAACTTTTTGAGATAGCCCAATGCAGAGGAAGACATATTGATGATGTTAGCGATGATTAAATTGAAGAGGTTCAAGGTGACATTGCACCTGCACTTGTTATGGACCAGGAAGAAGAAAGATTCTTGAGAGCCTTGACAAGTTTGAAATCCACACCTCAGTTTAATCCTCCTGAGTATATTGGGAAATTGGATTATGATGAATTGATTGACTAGATAGCTAAGATGGAAAAATATTTTGAATATGAGATTGTATCAAAGGATAAGAAGGTGAATATTGCAAGTACAAAGTGAAGGGTCATGCATCCTTATGGTGGGAACATCTGCAATCGGATTGGAAGAAGAAAGGTAAAGAAAAAATCAAGAAATATAAATTAGTCAAAGACTACATTGAGAAATTCTATAGATTGGACATCAGATCTAGACATGTTGAAGATGAGGTGGAAAGGACTGCAAGATACCTAAATGGCTTGAGAATTTCCATACAAGATGACATCAGTTTGGTCAAGATGGAAAGCATTGAGGATGCGTATCAATTTTCCCTAAAAGTTGAGGAAAGATTGAACAGAAGATATGAATAAAGACAAAGAGGCAGAGGTGGTAGATTCCCTAGAGGAAGAGGTAGATCTCGTGGTGAAAATAGTAGATTTGAACCAGACAAGTTAGTTTCAGACACATCCCAAGACAAAGGAAAGATAGAATGGAAAGGTGGAAATTCATACTGAGGAAGAGGTAATTACTCTAGAGGTGGTTATAACATAAAAGGATTCCAAGTTACTTGTTACAATTGTGGAGAAGAAGGACATAAATCCTTTGAATTTACACATGGAAGCAAGAAGGTAGTAATAGCATAAATGCTTTGGTGCAAGAAGAGTCACCTAATAAAGCTGAGAAGGAAGGAAATCTCATGATTAGAAGGATACTATGGAGTGAGAAGGATAAGCAAAATCTGATCAGGAAAAGTTTGTTCAAGACCAGATGTAAAGTTGCAGACAAAGTTTGGAAGGTGATTGTTGACAGTGGAAGCTCAAAGAATCTAGCATCTGTGGAAATGGTTGAAAAATTGCAATTGGAGAGGATGAAGCATCTAAAGCCCTAGGAGATCTCATGGATCAAGGATGGACATACATTAATGGTGAGTGAGCAATGTTTTGTGAATCTAAAAATTGGAAGGTATTATGATAAGGTGTTGTGTGATATTATGTCTATGGATTGTTGTCATATTTTGTTGGGTAGAGCTTGGAAATATGATAGACATGCTATACATGATGGGAGATTGAATAGATATTCTATTTGGTTTGATGGTAAGAAGCAAGTTTTGTTACCATTGTTTGAAGAATCTGTTGATGAGATATGTACATCTGCAAAAGTTTGTCTGATGGAAGGTAGATAGTTTGTTAATGATTTGAAAAGAAATGATATATGTTATGCATTGATTCCTAACAACCCGAGTAAGAATACAGAAGATGAAATTCCTGCAGAAGTTAAAAATTTACTCACTGAGTACATGGAGATAATTTTAGATAATGTACCTGATGGTTTACCACCAATGAGAGATATCAGTCATTGTATGGATCTAATTCCTAGAGCTAGTTTACCAAACAAGGCACCACATCGGTTAACACTGATTGAGAATGAAGAGCTTAACTAAGAAGTTCATGAATTGTTGAATAAAAGGTTTGATCCAAGAAAGTTTGAGTCCATGTGTAGTACCTATTGTATTGGCACCTAAGAAGAATGGAGAATGGCAAATGTGCACTGATTCCAGAGTAATTAACAAGATCACAGTGAAGTATAGGTTTCCTATACTGAGAATGGATGACATAATGGATTGTTTGAGTAGAGCAAGATATTTTACCAAAATTGATTTGAAGAGTCGATATCATCATATCAGAATCAAAGAAGGTGATGAATGGAAGACTTTCTTCAAGACAAAGGAAGGTTTATATGAGTGGTTGGTTATGCCTTTTGGTTTAAATAATGCGACGAGTACATTTATGAGGTTAATGAATGAAGTTTTGAAGAAATTATTGAATAAATCTGTGATTGTATACTTGGATGATATTATGATATTCAGTAAGACTACAGAAGAACATTTGATGCATATAAGACAAGTATTGTAGAGATTGAAAGAAGAAAAGTCGTTGGTAAATCTAGAGAAATGTTCCTTCATGAAAGAAGAGCTTGTGTATTTGGGTTTTGTGATTTCGGCTGATGGTTTGAAAATGGATCCTGAGAAGGTTGAAGCTATAATTAATTGGCCTACACCTGAGAATGTCAGTGAGGTAAGATCATTTCATGATTGGAAATTTTTTACAAGAAGTTTATCAGAAATTTTAGTTCTATTTGTAATGTTATGACTGAGACAATGAGAGGAGACAAAAGAGAAATCAAATGGACACATGGAGCTGATAAAAGTTTGAGACTTTGAAGCTGAAGGTTGCTAAATTACCTGTGTTAGCCTTACCTTATTTCAATAAGGTATTTCAAGTTGAATGTGATGTAAGTGGAAGTGCAATTGGAGTTGTGTTAAATCAACAAGGTAAACCTGTTGCTTTCTTTAGTGAAAAGTTGAATGATGCTAAGAGGAAATATTGTGTCTATGATCAAGAGTTCCATGCTATTGTGCAAGCTATGAAGAAGTGGGGACATTATTTGATGCCAAATAAATTTGTGTTGTATATTGATCATAAGGCTTTACAATATTTGGGTAGTCAAAATAAGTTGAATCAGAGACATATGAAATGGGTAGAGTATTTGTAGAGCTTTAAATTTGTGATTAATCATAAGAGTGGAGTTTTTAATAGATTTGATGATGCATTAACTAGAAGAATATCTTTGTTGACTGAAATGAGAATTGGAGTTCTTGGTTTTTATGACATGAATAATTTGTATAAAAGTGATCCTGATTTTTTAGAGCAGTGGAGAGTGTGTAGAGAAACTAATTCAAATCAATCAAGTAAGTATGAAGATTATTTTATTCAGGAAGATATGTTGTTCAAAGGTATTAAGTTATGTATACCAAGAAGATCAATGAGAACTAATTTGATAAAGGAGAAACATAGTAGTGGATTGGTTGGACATTTTGGCATTGATAAAACATTGAGTTTTCTGAAGGAGAGGTATTTTTGGCCTCAGTTGTATAAGGATGTTCAGAAATTTGTGAAAATTTGTGGAGTTTGTCAAGTTGCAAAAGGAGTAAGTCATAATATTGGTTTGTATTCACCTATTACTATTCCTGAGAAACCTTGGAGTGATATCAGCATGGATTTCATACTTGGCTTACCTAGGACAGCAAGAGGTAATGATTCCATATTTTTTCTCATGGATAGATTTTCTAAGATGACACGTTTCATACCATGTAAGAAAACATCAAATGAAGTAAATATGGAAGATCTTTTCTTTAAGGAAATTGTCAGATTGCATGGATTACCAAAGAGTATCATCTTTGGCCGAGACAGTACGTTTGTTAGATATTTTTGGAGAACACTTTGGAAGAAGTTGGATACTGAGTTGAAGTTTACTTCTACATTTCATCCACAGACTAATGAAAAAATAGAGGTTGTAAACCAAAGTTTGGGTAACTTATTGATATGCTTAGTTGGATACATACCAGGCAATTGGGATTTTATGTTGGCATAAGAAGAGTTTGTATACAACATTTCAGTGAATAAAAGTACTGGAAAGATACCATTTGAGATTGTTCATGGCACACAACTAAGAGGTATATCAAAATTGAGAGATATTGTTGGAGAAGAGAAAATAAGTGTTGAAGAAGAAGAATTTGTAGAATTTATGAAGACATTGCATGAAGAGGTAAAATAGAAGCTGGAGAAAAGTAATCAGAAGTACAAGGATATTGCAGATAGATCAAGAAGACATAAAATATTTGAATTTGGTGATGCAGTAATGGTTCATCTAAAGAAAGGAATATTTCCTATTGGAACATATGGTAAATTTAAGATGAAGAAATTTGACCCTTGCAAAATACAAAGAAAATTTGACAGTGGAAATGCTTATGAATTTGAATTACCTGATGACATGGATATATCACCTATATTCAATATTTCAAACTTATATGAATATCATGAACCTGATGAAGAAGTGAACATACCAAGTGATAATCCAAAGAAACAAATAGAGGAAGTTGAGAAGATCTTGAAACAAAGAATTGGAAGAAGCACAAGAGCAAAAGAATACATGGAGTATCTGGTAAAGTGGAAGAACAGACCGATTGAGGACTCATCTAGGATTTCTCAATCTAAGTTGGATTCATTTTAGGTTGGAACTGATAAATTATTTGGAGAATCATTTCTTGTAACCCCAGGTGTCTGATGCAGGAGCATCTTGGGTCATTGGCAATCTTGCACAACCAAAAAGATGTTTGTTTTGTTCTTTAGTTAATTTGGAGGTTTCTCAGGAATTACTTTGTTACTCGGGCTCTGTTTCTTGGTAATTCTTGTCTCTCTCTCTCAAGTTTCTGTTGCTCAGGCTTTCTTGTTTATTTTTCTTGGGAATGTCGCTCAGGAAAGCTTGTTTATTTTCCTGTTACTCAGGTTTCTCTTTTGATGCTCGGGTTCTATTTTCCTGTTGCTCAGGGTGTTCTTTGTCCAATTCACTCTGTTTCTTGGTCAACCTTTGCCTGAGATGTTTATTTTGGAGTTAGATCTGGTGGCCGACTTCTTCAATTAATTGTAATGGCTTAATTGATTTGGGGTCTCTCATTGGGATTTGTGTGGACCTAAATCTAGGTCTCACTTATGGATTTGAGCATCGACATCTCTCTTGTTGGTCTCTTGTATATATTTTCTTCTATGTTCTTAGTTTAGTCAGTTCATAAGTAGCAGTGCTAGAATAAGATTTGGATTATCTATAAGCAGGTTTGTGACCTTGCATGTAAGAAGATCATATTGTAATTCATTGAATATATGTCTGAAACTAGGAAGACCTTACACTCTACCATGTAATGATTTTGATCAATTAATGATAAAGGATATATGTGTTTTCTTCTCTCACTGTGTTGTTTGGCTTCTACATTGGTTCAGCAAGGTGGTTTGGTAGTTTGGGAGAGCCTTTGGCCCCATCTCCTTACCCTCCTTGCATCAAAACCCATGCGCAAAATGATGAGATCATTAGTAACTCAAAATTTAGTATGCCTCAAAAGATGATGTATTATCCTCATCATTCGTTCAACCAACCACACTCTACCACATGTATCCTCAATGTCCACTATCTCTACCTTGGTGAGTCTAAAACATGTGTCATTCAAGTGTGATTCCTTGAAGATTATATAGCTTGCATCTTTGCTTTGAGGCATTATTCCCACGATTGACTTTGTCTTAACTTGATCAATCTTTACTTCAATCCTTCTTTGCTAAACCTGGCTCACTATGAACACGTGTCTTCAAGGCGTAATACCTTAATGAATAGATTTCAATCATCTTATCTTCAAGGCTTTACACCTACTACTCGATCAAATCAAACTTACTCAATTTTTACCTCAGTCTCTAACCTTATCCCCAACTCAGCTTTAACCCTGGGTTTTTGAATTCCTTTATGTCTGCAAGTTGCAAGATCATTTCCTTAACTCTGAGTTTGTTGCGAGACTTCATGAGAAGCACAAGATCAGACATAAGATCAATAATATGCGCTTAATCTCCAGACCATAGAATAATATCCCATTTCATTGCAAGATCATGAGATAGCTTTTTGATTATAAACACATCCACGGTCTGTGCCAAATCTCTAAACTTTAAGAGCATATTCCTTTTCATTATGAGATTAAGAGATAGCCACAAGATTAAAAATTGATCAATGGCACATACTTCATTCTGGAAAACTCTGAACTGATCAAATCTTTAACTTTACTAAAACTCTTATTCATTCTGAGATCACGTGACTAAGAGAAACTCGTAATCTCCAAGTATATGGCCTAACCTTGGTTTAATTCAGAGACTTAGCACAAGCCATAATATATGATCATGATCAACAGCCATGATTTCATCCCTAACTAACTCTAAACTGAACTTGACTTCAACTTCCTTGACCATGATTCATTCTAAGATTCAGTGACTGAAAGAAACTCCAAGTCACTGGAAGATTAGCTAACCTAGGATTTTATTGTAAGATTGTACGCCAGCCATAGGATTAGACTTGCAATGACTACTCAGATATATGGTTGAATCTAGGAATGCCTTATAGCCTAGCATGTAATGATTTTGATCAATTAATGATAAAGGATATCTATGTTTTCTTCTCTCACTGTGTTGTTTGGCTTCTGCATTAGTTCAACAAGGTGGTTTGGTAGTTTGGGAGAGCCTTTGGCCCCATCTCCTTACCCTCCTTGCGTCAAAACCCATGTGCAAAATCATGAGACCATTAGTAACTCAAAATTTAGTATGCCTCAAAAATGATGTATTATCCTCATCATTTGTTCAACCAACTACACTCTGCCACATGTATCCTTGATGTCCATTATCTCTACCTTGGTGATTCTGGAACATGTTTCATTCAAGTGTGATGCCTTGAAGATTATATAGCACGCATCTTTGCTTTAACGCATTATTCCCACTATTGACTTCATCTTAACTTGATCAGACTTTACTTCATTCCTTCTTTTCTCAACCTGGCCCGCCATGAACACATGTCTTCAAGGCGTGATGCCTTAATAAATAGATTTTGATCATCTTGTCTTCAAGGCTTTACCTCTACCACTCGAGAAAATTGAACTTGCTCAATCTTTACCTTAGTCTCTAACCTTATCCCCAACTCAACTTTAACCCTGGGTTTCTGAATTCCTTTGTCTCCAAGTTGCGATATCATTTCCTTAACTCTGAGTTTGTTGTGAGACTTCATGAGAACCAAAAGATCAGACATAAGATCAACAATCTACGCTTAATCTCTACACCATAGAAGAATATTCCATTTCATTGTGAGATCACGAGACAATCGTCTGATTAAAAACACATCCATGGTTTGTGCCAAATCTCTGAACTTTAAGAGCATATTCCTTTTCATTGTGAGATTAAGAGATAACCACAAGATTAAAACTCGATCGCTGGCACATACTTTTTCCTGGCAAACTCTGAACTAATCCAATCTTTAACTTTATTGAAACTCTTATTCATTCTGACATCACGTGACTTAGAGAAACTCACAATCTTCAAGTATCTAGCCTAACCATGGTTTCATTCAAAGACTTAGTGCAAGCCATAAGATTTGATCCTGATCAATGGCCATGATTTCATCCCTAACTAACTCTAAACTAAACTTGACTTTAACTTCCTTGACCATGATTCATTCTGAGATTCGATGACTGAAAGAAACTCCTAGTCACTGGAAGATTAGCTAACCCAGGGGTTTATTACGAGATTACACACCAGCCACAAGATTAGACTTGCAATGATTGCTCAGATATTAACTTGGTAGGCCCATCTTTAACTTTACCTGACTTGAATTTTAACCTTAGTCCATCTGGAGATCACACAAATGAAATAAATTTTAAGTTGCGAGATCATTTTTGAACTCCAGGGTTTATTATGATATTTCACGCCATCCACAAGGTTTGATCTGAATCAACAACTTGAGTGTAATCTCATGAAGTTTTCTAGCTTTTGATTTTGTCTTCAGATCTAACACAAGCAACAGGATCAAAACTACATCTACAACTCACCTGTAATATTTAAATCCTTCACTTAACCCCAAGACCATCTGGCGATCACATGACTAAGGCAAAAAGAAAACCATGTCTTTCACTCTGAGTCAGATTATGAGATCACAAGATAGACTGAGTTGCTAAATCGTTGGATGTTCTAACTAACTTTGATTTCATCATGAGACTTAGCGTACAGCACACGATCAAAATCAAATCAACAATTCATGTTAATTCTCCAGATCAATTAAACATGTTCATTTTCCTTTCGAGATCATGAGACTAAAGGCCGCCCTAAGTCGCTGAATGGGATGGAATATTCCCTCTAGGTCGCAAGGTTAAGAGACAGCCAAGGAAATGTTAATGCACACATGATGAATAAGATACTTAAGTCACTCTAAAAAGTAACAAGGAAATAGAACTTGTCATGCATGAGCTAGGGTTTTAAGGGAGAAATAAAAGCATAAATCACAGTAATGAACATAAGGAACACTTCCCTAAATTATTTTCATGCCCAAATTTGATCTGTAAATATGCATTTGCGTTGTATACTGATCATAAGGCTTTAAAATATTTGGGTAGTCAAAATAAGTTGAATCAGAGACATATGAAATGGGTAGAGTGTTTGCAAAGATTTACATTTGTGATTAAGCATAAGAGTGGAGTTTCTAATAGAGTTGATGATGCATTAAGTAGAAGAAGATCTTTGTTGACTGAAATGAGAATTGAAGTTCTTGGTTTTTATGACATGAATAATTTGTATAAAAGTGATCCTAATTTTTCAGAGCAGTGGAGAGTGTGCAGTGCAGAGAAACTAATTCAAACCAATCAAGTAAGTATGAATATTATTTCATTCAGGAAAATATGTTTTTCAAAGGTATTCAGTTATGTCTACCAAGAAGATCAATGAGAACTAATTTGATAAAGGAGAAACATAGTAGTGGATTGGTTGGACATTTTGGCATTGATAAAACATTGATTTTGTTGAAGGAGAGGTATTTTTGGCCTGAGTTGTATAAGGATGTTTATAAATTTGTGAAAAGCTATGGATTTTGTCAAGTTGCAAAAGGAGTAAGTCATAATATTGGTTTGTATACACCTATTACTATTCCTGAGAAACCTTGGAGTGATATCAGCATGGATTTTGTTCTTGGCTTACCTAGGACAACAAGAGTTAATGATTCCATATTTTTTGTTGTGGGTAGGTTTTCTAAGATGACACATTTCATACCATGTAAGAAAACATCATATACAGTAAATATAGAAGATCTTTTCTTTAAGGAAATTGTCAGATTGCATGGATTACCAAAGAGTATCATCTCTGACTGAGATAGTAAGTTTGTTAGATATTTTTGGAGAACACTTTGGAAGAAGTTGGATACTGAGTTGAAGTTTAGGTCTACATTTTGTCCTCAAACAAATGGAAAAATAGAGGTTGTAAACCAAAGTTTGGGTAACTTATTGAGAAGCTTAGTTGGAGACACATCAGGCAATTGGGATTTGATGTTGGCACAAGTAGAGTTTGCATACAACAGTTCAGTGAATAAAAGTATTGGAAAGATACCATTTGATATTTTTCATGGCACAAAACCAAGAGGTATATCAAACTTGAGAGATATTGTTGGAGAAGAGAAAAGAAGTGTTGAAGCAGAAGAATTTGTAGAATTTATGAAGACATTGCATGAAGAGGTAAAACAAAAGCTAGAGAAAAGTAATCAGAAGTACAAGGATAGTGCAAACAGATCAAGAAGACAAATTATTTTAAGTTGGTCATGCAGTAATGGTTCATCTGAAGAAAGGAAGATTTCCTATTGGAACATTGGTAAACTAAAGATGAAGAAATTTGAACCTTACAAAATACTGAGAAAAACTGACAGTGGAAATGCTTATGAAGTTGAATTACCTGATGACATGGATATATCACCTATATTCAATATTTCAAACTTATATGAATATCATGAACCTGATGAAGAAGTGAACATACCAAGTGATTATCCAAAGAAGTAGATAGAGGAAGTTGAGAAGATCTTGAAATAAAGAATTGGCAGAAGCACAAGAGGAAAAGAATACATGGAGTATCTGGTAAAGTGGAAGAATAGACTAATTGAGGATTCATCTTGGATTTCTCAATCTAATTTGGATTCATTTTAGGTTGGAACTGATAAATGATTTAGAGAATCATTTCTTGTAACCTCAAGTGTTTGATGCAGGAGCATCTTGGGTCATTGGCAATCTTGCACAACCAAAAAGATGTTTGTTTTGTTCTTTAGTTAATTTGGAGGTTTCTTGGGAATTACTCTGTTACTTGGGCTCTATTGCTCGATAATGCTTGTCTCTGTCACTCGATTTTCTGTTGCTCAGGATTTCTTGTTTCTTTTACTCGGGACTGTCACTCAAGAAAGCTTATTTATTTTCCTGTTGCTTAGGGTTTTCTTCACTCGAGTCACTCTGTTGCTCAGTCAACCTTTGCCTGAGATGTTTATTTTGGAGTTAGATCTGGTGGCTAACTTCTTTAGTTAATTGTGGTGGCTTAATTGATTTAAAGTCTCTCATTGGGATCTGTGTGGACCTAAATCTAGGTCTCACTTATGGATTTGAGCACTGACCTCTCTTGTTTTTCTCTTGTATATATTTGCTTCTATGTTCTTAGTTTAGTCAATTTAGAAGTAGAAGTGCTAGAATAAGATTTGGATTATCTCTAAGTAGGTCTGTGACCTTGCATGTAAGAAGATCATATTGTAATTCATTGAATATATGGTTTAATTTGGGAAGGCCTTACAACCCAGCATGTAATATTTTGATCAATTAATGATAAAGGATATCTATGTTTTCTTCTCTCACTGTGTTGTTTAGCTTCTGCATTAGTTCAACAAGGTGGTTTGGTAGTTTGGGAGAGCCTTTGGCCCCATCTCCTTACCCTCCTTGCGTCAAAACCCATGTACAAAATGATGAGATCATTAGTAACTCAAACTTTAGTATGCCTTAGAAATGATGTATTATCCTTGTCATTCATTCAACCAACTACACTCTACCGCATGTATCCTTGATGTCCATTGTCTCTACCTTGGTGAGTCTGGAACATGTTTCATTCAAGTGTGATGCCTTGAAGATTATATATCTTGCATCTTTGCTTTGAGGCATTATTCCCACTATTGACTTCATCTTAACTTGATCGTTCTTTACTTCATTCCTTCTTTTCTCAACCTGGCCCACCATAAACACGTGTCTTCAAGGCGTAATGCCTTAATAAATAGATTTAGACCATCTTGTCTTCAAGGCTTTACCTCTACCACACAATCAAATTGAACTTGCTCAATATTTACCTTAGTCTCTGATCTTATCCCCAACTCATCTTTAACCCTGAGTTTCTGAATTCCTTTATGTCTCCAAGTTGCGATATCATTTCCTTAACTCTAAGTTTGTTGTGAGACTTCACAAGAACTAGAAGATCAGACATAAGATCAATGATCTATGCTTAATCTCCACACCATAGAAGAATATTCCATTTCATTGTGAGATCACGAGACAATCATCTGATTAAAAACACATCCACGGTTTGTGCTAAATCTTTGAAATTTAAGAGCATATTCCTTTTCATTGTGAGATTAAGATATAACCATAAGATTAAAACTTGATCGATGGCACATACTTTATCTTGGAAACTCTGAACTGATCCAATCTTTAACTTTACTGAAACTCTTATTCATTCTGAGATCACGCGACTTAGAGAAACTCACAATCTGCAAGTATCTGGCCTAACCATGGTTTAATTCACAGACTTAGTGCAAGCCATAAGATTTGATCCTGATCAAAAGCCATGATTTCATCCCTAAATAACTCTGAACTAAACTTGACTTTAATTTCTTTGACCATGATTCATTCTGAGATTCAATGACTGAAATAAACTCCAAGTTGCTAGAAGATTAGCTAACCTAAGGGTTTATTGTGAGATTGCACGCCAGCCACAAGATTAGACTTGCAATGACTGCTTAGATATTAACTTGGAAGACCCATCTTTAACTTTATCTAACTTGAATTTTAACCTTAGTCCTTCTGGAGATCACACGAATGAAATAAATTCTAAGTTGTGAGATCATTTCATAACTCCAGGATTTATTCTAATATTTCACACCATGTGCAAGGTATAATCTCAATCAACGACTTGAGTGTAATCTCATGAACTTTTCTATCTTTTTAATTTGTCTTCAGATCTAGCGCAGGCTAAAGGATCAAAACTACATCTACAACTTGCCTATAATATTTAGATCCTTCACTTAACCCCAAGACCATCTGGAAATCATGTGACTAAGGAAAAAAGAAAACCATGTCTTTAACTCTGAGTCAAATTATTAGATCACGAGATAGACTAAGTCGCTAAATCACTGGATTTTCTAACTAACTTTGGTTTCATCATGAGACTTAGCACACAAGACATGATCAAAATCAAATCAATGATTCATGTTAAGTCTCCAGATCAATTAAGCATATTCATTTTCCTTTCGAGATCACAAGCCTAAAGGCCACCCTAAGTCGCTGAATGAGATGGAATACTCTATCTAGGTCACGAGATTAAGAGACAACCAAGGAAATTTTAATGTGCACATGATGAATAAGATACTTAAGTTACTCAGAAAAGTAACAAGGAAAGAGAACATGCCATGCATGAGCTAGGGTTTTAAGGGAGAAATAAAAGCATAAATCACAATAATGAACATAAGGAACATAAGGAACACTTCCCTAAATTATTTTCATGTCTAAATTTGATCTATAAATATGGGTTCCACCAGGGCCCTCCCTAAGAGAGACAGACCCAGAAATGCCCCTGAAGACCTTCAAAAATACATTTTACTGAGACATAGAAAATACTGAAAAAATTAGATTTTAGTATTTCCCAATTCCATCTTGATCGGTTAGGGTCTACTTGAGCCTATTGGGACATCTTCCTTCCAAATGTGTAAGTTTTAAAAGGAGGAATAATCTACCCCTTTACACTACTTCCCTTTTCACCACATACAAGATTGAAGACAATTTTTAATGGATTTGATTTAAGGAAAGTTTTATAAGTTTTATTTACAACTGATACACCCCTCTCATTTGTCCTATGCATTTAATAGTGTGTGCATCATAGTGAACCATATTTCCTCCATTAAACCTTTCCTTAGTAATATTTGTTTGGATTGGTAGAGATTTCTCCCTTGATAAATCCAAGTCTGCATATAGCCTTTGAGGGCTTTTAAAATCTGAGCATTTTATCTAGCAAATCATTATCGTCTTCAAGCTCTGATTTCTTCTCAATCTATACTTTTCCAACTTCCAACTCTTACTATGAAAAATTCTTCTTCAAGCATAAATAAATCTTTACTTTATTCTTAAAATACTTCAAATCACATCCTTAACATGGAAAATTCTTCTTCAAGTTTATTGCACTCAATGGATTTGATCTTCAACTTTGTTTCCAGGATGTCAGTAGACATCATTCATTCTTCAATTTCTTTCTTTAGTCTAATAATTGTTTATTTAGATTTCTTCCATTTTCTTTCAAATATATCCATTTAATCAAGAGCACATATTAGTTCTCTTTTAAGAGCCACAACTGCATAAATATCACATTCATTTGTCTCCATAGCATCCAAATATTTCTTAGATTCAAACATGGTTTTCAAATCCTGGATCTACCTCAATTTTTATTATATTACTTTAGAAATCAACTTTGATACAAATGTTTTAACATGCCTTTGGATGCTGAGAGGGGGGTTAATCATCATGCACTAAAACTGAAACATTTTCATCCATAAATGCTTATTAAATATTTTACCCAACTTACTTCAAATAAAATATATTGCAATGACAATGCAAACACATGAACACTAGATTTTAATGAGGAAAACCCGATAAGGGAAAAATCATATTAAGAATAAAACTCATTATATGAATAATCAATGACAAGAATTTAGGCCACAAGCCAAGGAGCACACTACCCATAAAAGGATCTTGCGGGCAAAGGCACCAACCTTAAATAAATATACAAACACTTTTTAAATTAAGGTGCCAACCTTAGATTAAGATACAATTAATACAAGGAATAAATTGACTTGAAGCACATTCTCTACAATATTGATTATAGTTAGCTGTTTATACATGTGTGACAAATTTCATCTCTACTTTTTTTTCCATTTTGATCCTTCACACCTCACAATGACTCATACACTTTCATCCATGCCTCACATTAAATCTCTAAAGGACATCCTCATTTATATATCCACTACAAAAAAAATATCTACTAGGTAGGCCTAATAGCATGTATTGTACAACACATAGATTGTTAGCTCCATATACAATCTCCAAATCACACAAAAAGAAAAAAAATAATATGAAGCATCAAACCATATTACAACACCTTCTCCTAGATTCAAAATATTTTCCATGATCACTGCATGCCACCACAAGGACAAAAACATATTGAGTTGGCTATAAAGGATGAAGTTGTTGATGTTACTCAATATGGGTTTGCAAGTTTTCATTAGTATTCAATTATTCAAAGTGCCATTCGGTAATAGATTCAAAGATAGAATAGTTGGTAATGATCACTAAGTAGCATAGTTAACTGAGTGCAGTGATCACTGAGAAACAGACTTACCGAGCATCAGTATACACCAAGCACCGAGGTACACTGAGAGACACTATTTACCAAGTAAACCAACGGTTACATAAAGTTTGTATTGGCACATCAATCTAGGTAAAAAAAATTCTAAGATTGATAATGGTTTACAATGATCAAGGAGGACATTAATTACACATGCACTTATTAATTGTTTATATATCCTATGTATAGATGATCAAGGTAAATTTTGTACACTGTTGATCTTAGGTTTTCTAAGATATTGTAAAACCCTAATTAGGTCAAGAGGTTTGATATATGTAAGGATAAGATGTTATTTTTAAATGTATGATGATCAAATTATGATCAAGTAGCCTTCGCACTAAGGACATCAGGAGATCAGACAAGGGTTTTAGAACAAGGATTTTAATTGAAGCATTCAATTTTTAGAATAGAGATAAGGCTATCAAGCGGTACATAAGGTATTATCAGTCACAACAACGTGATAATTTTATTGTACTTAAAGGATCTATTATCCACAATATTTAGATTGTATTTGGTCAAATCACAAATTTGGTTAGTCTCTAACAATTGTAATAGACCCCAAAATCTCTTAATAGAGTATACATAACTATCTTTTCCTAAATATTTTAACAGGGTGCACACATACATTGTGTTGAAAAATCCTCACATGAGGTAGATATAATCAATCTTAGTTTTACTTGTAATAGGGTAAGGTCACTAGAAGTGATCAATATTTGTAAGCTCTAACAAGCTACTTTATACTGCAGTAGTGAAGCTTTGTGGGTCTCATCCCCACCATAGTTTTTACCTTCTAATAAGGGTTTTCTGCAATACCAAAATACATATAATGTGTACTTGAGTTTCCTAAATGTTTTATTATTTTAATTACATGCATTTATATTTCAAAAATAACATTACATGTATGGTGAAAGAAATCTACTCAGTCAGTTACTACAGTTTATGAGTACAATGAATTGTTTGAAAAAAATTTAAGGGTATTGATTCACCCCTCACCTCCCAGTACACACCTTTCTATTAGTCCAACAATTGGTATCAGAACTAGTTCTTTTATTTAGAAGATTTAATCACTAAAGAGAAAAGTTCTTACAATGGAAAGGTATACGCTTGATAAAACTATTGAGAATCAGAAGTTGCAGTTGCAAATCTACATTGAACAATACAAAGAAACTAAGGAGAAAATTAAGGATATGTTGGTTAAGAGGAAAGACATGGAATCTTGTAGTCATAAGACTAATTATTAGGAAGAAGATATTCATGACCCATTTGACATATCTAGATCTGAATCGGGTAGCATATCTGATGCATTTGAAGGAATCATATCAAAGATATTTGAAAGAAATCAACAACTTATTGAACAAGTGAAGACAATGCATATCGGTCAAGATACACAAATGGTTAGGATGGTTGAAGTCTTGAATGATGGAAAGAAAGTTGAATAAGATAGAAATATGGTTGTTGATGACAGAAGAAAAATGACTGAAAAGTTACAAGAGAAAGAATCTGAGATAATGAGACTTACTAAACATTACTATGAGATCACCAATCAGATGGTTTCCATAAGTCATGAAGCAAACCGGGTGAATATTTAACTTGCCAATAAATTGGAAGATATTGGTGAATTGAAATAATATACTAAAAAAATAAGAAATGAAGTGAAGACTCTACAACAACATAATGAGGTGATTAAGAGATCTAAAGAAACTAGCAAGAGGATGGATGAATTTCTGAACAATCAAAAGAGACTGAAAAACAATATCAGTTTAGGGTATACCGAGAAAGGAGAATCATCAAATTAAGTTGAACAAAGGAATGTCTACAAAAATATAAAGCCTAAAAAAACCTCATGCCATCATTGTGGAAAACAAGGCCACACATCAAATGTTTGCAGGAGCAAAGAAAAAGGTATTTCTAGAAACTCTACTAAATTCAATGGTAATTTCTATAACTATAACAAGCATAGACATCAAGCACATGAATGCAGATCTAAGCTAAAAAAATCACATAATAAATCCTACATAGAAAAATATTGTCACACTTGCAACATGCATGGTCATACATCACAAGCATGCAGGACTAACACAAAGAAAATCTAGAAACCAAAAGGACAAGAAAAGGCATATCAATTGAGAAGACAAGGTAATGCTTATGCTTGGGATTATAATACTTGGGATATTTGCACAGCATGTGGTGGGTATGGACATATCACAGCTAACTCTATGAGACAATGGAAAACTAAATCTATAAATTGGTCAAACTCTAGAATGACATGCACACACTGTCAAAAGGTCGGTCACTTAAGTAAAGATTGCAAAAACCGAGTGACAGATATAGGTACTAATGTAAATGGAGACACAATCAAGGAAATCATGAGGAAAATAAATCTAATGTGGAGGAAAGAAACAAATGACAATGTTGAGCCAAGAAAAATAGTCGGTGACATCTCATCTGATGGATTAGGTGATCCCACCACCTCCACCTAAGAAATATAAGTAAGGTATTGAGCTATGTTTAGAAAAGTTATATCTTACATCAGTTCCTTTTATTCATTGTATGAATTCTAAATTAGCATGAATTAAGATGCAATATAGTATTATATTTTGATATCTTTTGAACTAGTTAAGTCGGTTAATCTATACCAAGTAAGAATTCCAATTGGTGAACATGTGACAGAAAACCAAGTTGCTGATTCAACTAAGCATTGTTGTACTCACCGAGCTGAGGTATATTTAGTATCAACCGAGTGATTTTTTTTTGACCGAGTGGTTGGTGATGAGAATTTATTGTACTGACTAAAAGCATTTTATATAAATTAGAGGGAAGTGAACTCATTTGTTCACACAATGATCAAAGAGAAGAGGAGAGAGATTGAGGGTGAATTCACAACAAATCATTTTGAATCACTTCACAGAGATCCAAAGCATTTTATGCATAGTTGAGGGCTATATCAAGCAAGCACTTGCACTTACCAAGCTGTCTGTGATTTCTATTAGAAGCCTAATTTAAAAAACAATGGCGTCCTCTTCATGAACCATGAAAGGAAAGATGGACAAGAGCAAGAAAGTAGTTCTTATCAAGAATTTGACCTGCATAGAACCTAAATACAAGTTTCATCTAGAGGTTTTTGCTCAACCTGATGAAAAAGGCATGTTCTTTGTGATATCACCTAGGGTTCTATTGGTTCACAATGTAAGGGCATATATACACTGCAAGATGGATTAAATAGGCAATTTTGTGTTGATATCAACATATCAAGAGCTAAGCTCTAATGGGAAATTGAAGGACAATTACAAGCATCTAGAATTCAAAGGGTTAACCAGTGCCCTACATTTCCTAAAGAAATTAAAAATAGAGTGGATATGCATAGTATTGAGCCGAGTACACGATGGCAATCTATGGCTAGATGAACTGAAGAAGATAAGTAAAGATGTTATATATGTTATAACTGGGTATCCAACATCAGAAAAATAAAAATCCCTAAGGCACCCGCCCAGATCATAAATTGAGAAACTAACAGGAGTCGATTGGGATGGTAGAGGTTTAAGGATCAACACCATTAGCGATCTTTAATTAATATTTGGTGCATATGTTATTAAATACAAAATCTTCCAATCTAGAAGACCTAGCAGTGTCACATGTGGAACAGTCGACATTGCCCATAAAATTATGAAGAAGGGTTTGCAACTTGACCTAGCTAAATTTTTGCAAAGGAAACTGGAAGAAACAATGAAGACAATCAGATCAACAAGATCGAATAGATGTAAGTTTGGTTCCCTACTGATGTGTACATTTGTCTATCTACAAAACTTATTTCCCTTCATCGGTAAAGTAACATGGAAGACCAATTGACTGATCACATTGCAAATCGGTGAACTCATTAAGAGTCTAAGAGAAAACTTTGAGCCTATTATGAATGATTATTTTCTAAATTTCAAAGAGAGAATGGAAAAAAGACAAGAATACCTATTCAATTGGTAGAGAAATATAAAGAGGATATATGTTTTATAGCTGACACTGACACAACACTCATCAAAGTAGTATAAGTGAGGATAGCATGGATACCTCCTATGGATTATGAGATCAACATACATTTAGCTTATGAGGCTATAGAGAAACTACTAAATGAACCTGTTGATAAATCTGCCATGAAATTTGGCACATATGATGAAGATAAAACAAGAATACAGATTGGACTTCAAGTTGGGAAAATGGGTAGAAAGAAGACCAATATTGTCAAGACATTGAAAAGGAAATTTTCTATAACTGATGAAGAACTTGACAGATTCGTGGATGACACCAAGGAGAAGCCTACAATCGGTCAAGGAGAAGATCAAGATGTAGAGTCCACTAAATCAGATAAATCCACACATGAAATACAAGAAGAGGTACCTAAGTCCAAGAAGGGAAAAGGCACAAAGGCTGAGAGTCCACCTAGTACACAAAAAAGATCAGTGATAGCACATTTTCCACCTTTGAAGAAAGGAGTTTCTAAAATTACTAGACCTCACTGAAGCTTTATGGGTCTAATCCCCACCACAGTTTTTACCTTCTAACAGGGGTTTTTTGCGATACCAAAATACATGTTTTATGTGTACTTGAGTTTCATGAATCTTTTATTGTTTTGATTACATGCATTTACATTTTAGCAATAACATTACATGTATGGTGAAAGCAATCTACTCAGTCGGTTACTACAGTTTTTGAGTACAAATAATTGTTTAAAAAATTTTTAAGGGTATGGATTGACCCCTCCCCTCTCAGTACACACCTTTCTATTATTCCAATAGTTGATACATGCCAACCACCCAAACATAAAAGGTGGTGCAAACCTCCAAGGTTCTTAAATGTACAACATAACATTTACTGAAACTTTTATATTCACGTCAATGAACCATAATGTTGAGCCACCTAAAGGTGAACAAATGCAAAGCATTTCTACACATTATCACATTGTCTTTGTCAAGTTGAAATACAATATCTCATATGTGAACTAAATCAAATTATGAGACCTGAGAAGTAAAAACCTATAATATCAACCAACACTACACACCAAACACAGGGAGGAATAATCAAATAAACCAAGATAGGAACCAAAGGATTGTTCACTCGAATAATGAATCACTATTTTTCATTTGTAGACACGAAAAAATTCCACCATATCACATAACTCAATGTAGATCTTCATGTGACAAGAAAAGACCCATATTAACCTCTTAACTCTTCTTATAAATCATATCTATACCAAAGGAAAACAAATCAAATCATCATAATTCACTGAGTCATCTAGAGACCAAAACAAACAACAATATCTTACTCAGAACAAAAAGCTTCACTTGTAGAGAAAACCAACATACATTATCTAAATTGGAACACTGCATAAACTTTAGGAATGTATCCACAAAATTGCACTTCTAAAAACATCAATGTGGATAATTATCCAAACTAACCTTGATCATTCCTGATAGCCAACCTTATTTCAACAAACAAAAAAATACAACGTTAGCCTCTGAACTTTTGTGGACTTGAAAGTAGGATAGTACAACATGCACATATCATATATGATAGCACCATAACTAGAAATTTCTAACTTCTTATGCAGATCATCCTCTCATAAGGACTAAAAATACTCTTTCCTTCATATATAATCTTCCCATACCTATCATCCTCTAGATATACAACATATTGACTTATCATCATTAATAGTCATCAAAACAATGTATGATCATTCACTACCAAACATTAAGTACTCTTTCCTGCACATTATACTTCAAATACTCTTTCCTAAATATTTTTGCTTCCCATTTTAGGTTGAAAATCATGACACACTAAACCCTTCTCATATAGACGCTTCTCTTTATTGGGTACAATATTGAACTCATATAATTATTCGTTAATGTAAATAGTAGTTTAACATCAATAAAAACACTAAATACATAATGATAACATATCCATGATAATAATGAAGATATTTTAAATGAAATACAATACAAGATTGATCAGTTGACATGTTTCGATGAAACTGGGAGAGGTTCTTGTTGAAAAAATAATTGAAGGTCAAATATTTATTTGACAAAAGGAAATCAAAAAGAAAGTTCAATATTGATGATGTGATGTTAATGTGGAATGCAAGAGCACATGATAAAAGTAAGCATGGAAAATGTGATGCACTTTAGATAGGCCCTTATTTGATATTGGATGCACATCCTCAAGACTCATACTTTTTGAAAGGTTCAGATGGTGAGGCTTTGGAAATTCTAGTGCATGGATAGTTCCTAAAGTCATTTTTTCTTAAAGTGCGATCTTTTCCATGCACATTTTACTATGCCATAAATTATTGTATATAGGTGTATATTCTTTATTGGTTTTTCTTTCTATTCTTTAGTTTTAAGTTGTTATACTTCTCCCATGTATCTAAATTCTCTCTATGCATATCTTAGTTTCATGTTTTCAAAAAGATCCACTGGTGGAATCCTTAAATTTTCATGTTGAAATTCCTTTACGGTCTCCTTATTTAAGGCATTTTATGTCTCAAAGGTCCTAAAACAATCAACCCTTAAGTCTTCATGTTGTTTTCCAAAGCCTTAAACCCTTTATGCTATAATCGCTCATTGACTTGCTATATTTGGTTGCAAGTTTTTAATTCATGCATTGAATGGTTGTTGCAAAGTGTTCTACTAACCCCCACATCCTATTCATCCACTAAATCGATCATCAAAAAATTCCTAGGTCTAGGCATTTAATTTTCCTAATTATGGGGTTCACAATTCCTTTAATTAGGATCTGTAAAGGGTAAATTATTGTCAAGAATATGTATATATGATGTAGGAATAATGGAGAAGGTAAGATTGTCCTCTTAATCCCAAATTTCATAAAGGAAAGATCCAAATATATTAACCTGAAAGGAAGGATCAATGCATAAATGAATCAACCTATTAAGGATAGAGATAAAGAGAAAGCCCCTAACTTTTGTTTCATGGAAGAGAGTGTGTAATAGATATAGGAAGATTAAAACTTTAATTAAAATGAATTGAAGACAAGTACTAACCTCAAAATGCAATAGATCTAAAGAATGTTGTTTTTAGGTGTTTGTGCTGAGTTTCTAGAAATTCTGCAACCAAATCTTGAACAGAAACGCAGAGATGAAGAAAACCCAAAAATATTTTCCAAATTTGGCTCAGGTCCGATTTTGATCCAAAAATGAATGTCACCTTTGAACCAAAATTTCTGATTTTGACCCAGAATTTCTGATTCTAACCCAAAACAAAATGTTTATTCTAACCTAGAATGTCTGATTCTGACTTGCACAGTCTGACAAAAATTTTTTTTGCAGATCCCGATAGTTTGCCAAAAAGGGTATCCAGATCTGCACTCCAATTCACTTTTCCAAACCTGTCCCTGCAAGAAAATGGGTTTTTTTGTTGGGAGGAGGGGTTTTCCTTAGTTAAACCTTGATTTTGGAATTAACCTTGAAATCAATAATTGAAAATAGAGAATACTAGCAAGTAGTAGAAGTAGATCTAATAATGAAGCTATGATATTCAATAGATATGCAATTGTACTTCGAATGTAAACAAGTATGTAAATATGAAAGCTTGGACTCAATATTAGAAACCATAAACCTCCATGATTGTATGCTAGGAATACACCTTGAAGGGAGAATGAATGAATCTTGAGGATACACAAAGGATCTTGAAAGAAGATCACACCATCATGATGGATAGATCTAGGGTTTGGATGATGAATCTTGAATGCTTGAACCAAATCCCTTCAGAAGGATTAAAGGCTTGAATAATTGATCTTCAATAGAGAACTTGAATGCTTGAGAGGAAGACTTGAAAACCTTGATTTAACTTTGAAAGCTTGAGAACATGTCGAATTCTTTCTTAGTTTATGGTTGTTCACTTGTGATTATGCTTCTTGGATAGTTAGCTTTCATACTTAGAGAAAATGAGAGGAGAAAGCTTCCTTATATACCAATCTAGGGAAAAATATTCTAGAGAGGCCTACATAGGAGAGTTAAACTTCCATTAGACCTATATCCCTATAAGATTACCTATATTAAATATAATTTCAAGATTCATTACTTCAGAACCTGAAACAGCCGACCCAAAAGAGGAAAATGAACTTTTGAATGACCCCCGACAGCCGACAAAATTTCCAATTGGAAAGGGGGACCTGGGTCAAAATAGAGGTCAACCTTGACCTAGGTCAAGGTTGAGGTCAACTTTAACCTAGGTCAAGGTTGAGGTTGACCTTAACCCAGGGAGTCAGAACCCTTGGAAAATGTGTCAGGTGGGATAAATAGTGTCTGAAGAGGCCCAATCAGGGTCCTAAATAGGCACAAAAGTAGGAGAGGATGCAGAAATGAGAGGAAAATATGATGATGGTAAAAAAAACCCCCTAAGGAGGGCTAAACATTCTTAACATGGAAGTGCTTCCATTTTAAGATGATACAGGATCAACACCTATTGTTCTTGTATTCCCCTAAGATGTATCAAAGTGTTTAGTCTTCCAATGCAGTGGGAGTCCTTTTATTGATGTTGGGTCCAACATGATGTTCTTAGCTCCTCACAAGTATGGGTTGAATTTTCAATGAATCTCTTCAATAGTTGTCTTTGAATTATGGCTGAGATTCTTATTAGAATCATCAGATCTCCTACACAATGTGGACTATCTTATTGAAGATGGGCCCAATCTTGATTCCTTTCTATGGTATTAAAGTAAAATCAATGACGATCATTCCTCTGTGACCAAAAATATTGTTAGACATGTTAGACGTCTAGTGCAACACAAGCCATCAAATCAAACAGACTCATTGGTATCTGATACACATTAGAAAGTTGTCATGTTTGCATTGGATTGTGCCTCCATCCTATTAGAGTTGTAAGGATCCTATCATACCTCTAATATCATGCAGTTACGACACATGTCCAAGCAAATCCCTCTTTCTAGAAGAAGATTAGATTATTTTTTCTTAAAAGGTATTCACAATTGAGTCTTTAAATCATGAACATCTGATTTGTGTGCATTCCTTAGTCATCAATGGTGCATATTCAAATTGTGGAAATAACTAATTGTAGCCAGTAAACACAAAAAAATGAAATAGTGGAGAAATTAATAAATTAGTTCAAATTTCAACTATTGAAAATAGATAAATCATATGTTAAGGACCATTTTATTTGCCTTAATCATTTCAATCATCAAAACTTTCTATTTTGTGCTTTAAAGTGAGTTGTAGACAAAATTAGGGTTTTCTAGCAAAATCAAATGAGACACATTTTTGCGGTAAGTTTGTCTCTTATGTTTTTTTAGTAATTTTTCTTAGAATTGAAGCTTTTTCAAGTCCCAGGTTCTTTCACAAGTTTTAAGTGTGTTTAAAGTTAGTTGAGTGAAACCTAGGTTGCAGAATGTCAAAACCTTAGTTTGCAAGTAATCTATTTGTAAAGATAAGTAAGAAAGAAGATACCTGCAAGGTTGGTGAGGACTCAATCAAATAATTAAATGGAAAAAGAGTGATACATATATTCTATGGTCTTGAAGGCATAAATGATAGGTTACTAGATAATTTAGCTAGCTTTAGGGATGCTAAAGTGCCAAAACTAGATTGGCAATTGTTTGAACACTTCTACAAAAAGAGAGAAGCTAAAGCCCCTATGAGAAATGGATGCGAGCTTGAAATGGGAAATCTCCTAGTGCCAAATATATTTGTAGATCCTTACCTCATGAGGATGATAGTGCATAGGTATGACATTGGAAGAAGAGAAATATTATCATCCACTATCCAAACAATGATTAATGTAGACAATGTTGCTATTGCAGATGTGTTTGGATTGAATAGAGCTTCATCAATTATGTTTGATTTAAAGAAGCCTAAAGATGGAAATTGGACTCCTGATCATTTTTACAAAAGTTTCCCTGTCCCCAAATTTAGCTGGAAGGGCCCTGATAGAAATCCAATTCCAATTTCCAAAATTGAGAAGGGGCATTTTGGTTTGGATACATTTGAAGATTACTTTTTAAAGACATGTTATGTCTCATGCCAAATTCTAGGTCTTGATGTACAAGTTGAAATGCAAATGAACATGATGTACATGGGAGTAGCAATTCAACATATCATGAAAAATACAAAATTTAATTTTGCAAGATACCTGGAAGACATAATTCATGAGAGTTTTGTCAAAGAAAAGGCAAACTCGAGCAAGTTTGACTTCAAGTGGTATTTCCTAATTTTCTATATGGTCTTGTGGAGGAGAAGAGAAATTTGGGATGATAAGTTAAAAGTGAGAAGGGAAGATAAAAAAGGAGATGACATGTCAATCCAATGTTGGACATACCTATGGGCTGAAAATTGTCCTAATTCTAACTTTTTCATTTTTAAAGAATATTTTGTGTATAAAGTGATAAACTATTTTGTAGATCCACAAGAAAGGATCCTAAGACAAGTGATTTCTTTCCTTAAAAGTGGGTAAATGCACCAAGTTGGGTTCCAATTCCATAGAATTCTATAGCCAAAAACATTTGGCGCAAGAAACGGGCACCCTTTCTTTTCCTGTTAAGCTTTGGGGCCCCGAGCCGTAAATATAAAACAAACACTCGTTTAAGAAATGGGTACCCATTTCGGTTTGGGTGCCCAGAGCTAAACAGGCACCCAATTTTTAAAAAATGGTGCTCATTTCCCAAATGTATTTATTTTGTATTTTTAACCATTTTGCAAGTCATTTTCACAATTTGCAAAATGGGATCACATTTTTTAATGTACGGGTGCCCATTTTGATTGCTATCGTCGAACCCCTCAACTATTGTTTTCTCAATTCTAGGTACATTACACCATTATTTTTTCATTAAAATTGTAGTTTATTGTTGTTTTTAATAATTAGACAAGTAATTTTATAGTTTCAAATTTTTTTCTAATAGAGTATAAAAAATATATATTATGTTTAATTTTGTTATTTTTGGTTTTGATTTACTTTGTAAATTATCGTACAAAACAAGAAAACTAAAAAAATTATTTACTACCTCCCCAGCTACTACTCCTTGCAAAGAGCATACAAGGCATTCTAGATTTTGTACAATCATTAGAATCTAAGCTAGATTGTTTTTAGTCATGCAGGGACTCCATGCATGCCTATTATGATGATGTCCTCTCTTATAAAGAGGTCAATGATGTAAAATTTACAAAAATTATATGAAACGTTATTTTGTGAACTCTAAAACGGGTGAGGAGATAGTTGGAAAGAAGCCACGTATTTCTATTAGATGGTGTTAGCACCTATAGATAGCTTATAATTTTTGGGAATGGTGGTTGATGGTATTTGACCATCCACCACACACCAATCATGAGGTCCCCCTTTTTTTGAATAAATTATCGGTTGAATTTGAATTGGGTAAGAAACCCAATTACTTTGATATGAAATAATTTCAGGGGGTTGGTCGGGGTATGCCATAGAACAAGGAGGGGCCAAATTAAGTGATAAAACTGTTAGAATAACTGAGAGGGGGGGTGAATTAGTGGCCTCAAAAATTAATCCAATAAACCAACCAAAAATTTATATCTCAAATATAAAACTTATAGTTATCTTCAGTCCTACAAGATGTATGCCTTTAATTAATCTTATCAAATAACTATTGCTCGGAGTTCATTGTTTATCCTGATTCTTAAGCTTTACCAAATAGCAGTCTTAGCCTTTACTGAAATATAGTAAATAACTTAGTGTTTACTGATCAATATATTTTTAGTAATGTGTAAAGAAAAACATCAAAGCAATGAACCATATACACATTTGACACATGGATTTTTAATTTGGAAACCTTGTTAAGGGCAAAACCACTTGGGACCGATAACCAAAAATTTTCACTCTTTTGAAGTGAGCTCAGTGAAGAGCCAACCCTGTTAAAGGTTACAAACACACTGTTAAGTGTGACCTTGTTAGAGGATTTATCACTAACAATTTATCACTTGACCTCACATTCACTATGTTGTCAACATGAAAAATTTTTGATACTCTTGGGATGTATCTCAATATATAAAGGATGATTAGATCCTACTCTATTAAGAGATTTTCAGAATCAATGGTTAAACTAAAATAGTATATGATCTGTTCATAAATACAACTTAATCTTGCAAATGTTCAGATCTATTGTAAGCTCATAATACATTTTTGATCAATGTTTCTCTTATGTTCCTTTTCTCCACTTCTTTCTTCTCGATGAATGTTGTTTCTTCTCTGTTGCCCAGTGTCTGCAGAAAACTTTATCTCTATTCTTCAACTTGTATGATCAGGTCTATATGAAGTGTAATGCCCCGCCAGGGAACCCAGAAGAACTTAACCCAAACATGACACTAATTTCACAGAATAATTTTTTTTTTAAATGTTTACAAACAATATTAATAGCAATGCAAAAGCAACACAATGAAGTACATGATGCACATGAAATATAACTCATACATGATTAACATTCCTTGAGGGTTCCTTGACATAGAATTACTTAAACAAACTAATCTATGAATAGAAATATAAGAACTGACATAAAGGTTACATAATCTGAAACCAATAACATACATCTCATAATAAAGATTACATATACAACTGATACCATAAGGTATACTACCTAATCAACATCCACTGCACAAATCGCAGGGTATGTATTAATACAAAATATTCAATACAATGCATCCTCCAAAGGATGATAACCAATATAAACATATGGTGCAAATATATAACTCATGAAACTGATATAGTCTCCAAAGGAATCAAAAGATAGAACTGCAACAAAGAACATCCAAGCATGAAGAAGAATCCATCAGAATCTCAATGGTAATAAGAATCACTACCACCCGACCACATGGAACCAAAGGTCCACTCCCACCGTGCTGAGGAGATAGTAACAGGCCCATCACATGGGGTATACAACAAGAATACAAAATAGGGTACACATGACCTCATACTCCAATGCAAAGGAAGATCCTAGAAGCACTCTAATCCAAAACAAGGAACACTAAATAGCACCAGAAGTAACTGACACACGTAGGATAACCTAAGCTGTATATAGGGAAGTGTCATCACATAAGTCCAACCTTGAAGGTAACCCTAGTAGTACCTCTTGACCCTGGCCTCCAAGTGACATTATGTGGCTCGGTGATCCTTTCGTGAAGACAAGGATCCCAACTCCCATCCTATCATGCGACAACACTCAAGGCATGGGTAGAGACTCAGACATCTTTATTAATTCATTTTAAACCCCTTTAATGTATCATATTTCAACTTATTAAGTAACTTTCCAATGTGTTTACCTAGTAACCGCTTAGGGTCCTGAACCCCCATTCCAAGCCACTTCCCCACTATACACTTTGTAATCCTACCTAGGCTCAAGATCAACACATGAAGATATACATAATCACAAGTCGCATCCTGCCCATTCAGGAGCACATAGGTTCTCAATAACCACAAACACATCCACCGTATACTCACAAGACGATAAAGCACATCATAACAGAATTAGGTTAGGTATAGGAAATCAGGACTATGACATCATCATATAAACACAAATGACATTGCCTAAAACACCATGCAGAAATTACAATACCAAACTTCTAGATTTAAGTCCTAGGGTCATCTAACCCAACAGATACTTGAAAACATGATAATACAAAAGAATATACAAATCATTTAATCATGCACTCAAAACACATCAGGGTCAATTTAGGGTAATGACATGAACACACATGCCATAAAGTAACAGAAATGATAAACACTTCCCCCCGGTCTCTGTAGACATCCTAAGTCAACTAATGCCCCCATAATTACACATATACGTGCAAAAGACAACCATACAGTTGCATAGGAATAGAAACGTTTAAAAAGACTGAAAAGTGAACTATATGTATGTAATAATTCCTAGACAATTTGAACACAAGCTTCATATAGTTAATACCTTAATTTGAAATAATTTAAAATCAATTGCAATAAAGCTATTTAAAATTACCTCCCATAATTCAAATAATCTAATCACGATACTACATTAAATCAAAGTAATCTAATTCTCAATTTCGAGTTACCTTATGATTACATAGTAAAATCCACTTTATTAACTCTAATTAATCAACTACCTTAGACTCAATAAATCATATTAATAAAATTAAATATATTAATAATCAATATATTAATTTAAAATTAATAACACTTATTAATTTAAATTAATAATTAATTCATCACCATATAACTAACTATTAATGTTTCCAATTAAAACTATATATAAAATGTGTTTAATTAATATAAATAAATTAAACATAATTATACAATTAAGTAATCTATCAAACTTATATTTATTAAATTACAAATGATAACAACTCAATTAATAATTTTAAACTTAAAACAAAAAAAATAATAAAAAATAATAAGAAATTATAAATTGATTTAATTAATAGTAAAATTCATTTTAACTAATTTAAAACTTATTAAATTCTTAAACGAAATAATATTTAAACAAAAAAAAACTTTAATTAAAAAAAAGTTTGTTTTAAAACAAGTTAAAACAAAGTCAACATGGGGGGGCCCGCTCGGGTTCCCCACCCCTGCCATGCGCAGCACAACGCAATAGTCCTTTAAGAACTGTGGGGAGGGGGACCACTGTCCTCCTTCCCCTGCGCTTAGAAAGCTGCGCGCTATGGGGAGGATAAAGGGGGCTGGTGGGGATGGGGTCCCACCACCCCTTCCTCACTAATTTTTTTTTTTAAATCTTTTTTTAAAAAAAAACTTTTCCACTGCGATTTCATTTTTTTTTTTTTAAATGAAAACTTATTTATTTATTTTATTTTTTTAATTTTAATTCCCAAAATGGAATAAAGCATTTTAAAAGTTTTGTCTTTTACCAATACACAATTTTTTTTTTCTTAATTGACTGGTGAAACTCATTTCTTTTTGACTCTGTATTTTAACTTTTTAACAAAGAGGTATATTTTTTTTTAAAAACCACAATTTCAAAGAGCAATTTTCAAAGGGGAATATTTATTTTTCTTTCTACTATAGTCTTAACTATAGGGTAGTTTAATTTTTTGTTTCCTAGGAGATCCGTAGGGTATTTTCCTACGAAATTTTGACAGCATTTCCATACTAGGGTAATATATATTTTCCTTTGAAAATCAGGGATCTAGGGTTCCATAAGCACATATTTCAACAACAATTTCAAACAAAAAACCCTAATACCCTTTTACTCATAATGCCATAAAACAAAACCCTTTATGCCCACAAGCACAGATCTCACATGCAAGCATGAGTAAAAACACGAAATTGATCTAAGAGTATATTTTCCAATTGAAATCAATCAAACCCAAAATAAACAAGCAAGGATTCATAGCTTTTCGGATGCATAGAAGACAGGGATCCAAAAAACTAGAATTTACAAGAACAAGATCCTACCTCAATATCTGTTGAAGAATGCACAATCCAAAAATCCAAGCAAGGAGAATTCCAAAATTATGCTCCAAAACCAAGCACACACCAAAGCTTCCAAAAATGCTCCCAAAACCCTGTTATGAGAGAATGAGTGAAGAATCCCCCTAATGAGGATCTATTTACCCTAATCAAGCAAACCCTAATGACAACACATTCAGCTAACTCCTAAAAGGACTCCTCTCCAAAATTGAAAGAAAATAACAATTAATAACTAAAATATCTAATTACTTGCACAACTCAACTTTGACTCCTAAATTCAAGTTGAGATCTCTTGAGTTTGAAAAATACTTTTTCAACCAAATCTTGCACATGTAATTAATAAAATATTAATTTAAATAACTTAAATATTTATATCACAATAATCCGTGCAACTAAATATTTAATTATTTAATTAAGCATAAAAGCTTATTTACCCTAATTCCAAATTAAATATTCAATTAAATATTAATATTCAATAATTGCACTGTAATTAAACTTTCAATTAAACATAGGTATTTAATTTAATTTTCAATTAATTAATTACCCTATATTTAATAATTAATTGCAATAATATTCAACTAAATAAATAACATGATATAACCCACACAAAATCGCATCAAGCACCTGAAACCAAAAACAAGAAAAATCAAACATGCTCAAGGAAAGGGATACTCAAATTCCTATCAACTATACGAATTCAGTCAGGGTAGTCAAAATAGATACTTGTCCACTAACTAGGACAATTAGGTTTAGAATAGGATTTGGACCTGAAAACTATCTCCCCTCTCTTACCATTGAGATTAATGTGATAGGGCACGCTCACTCCTGCCAATTCAGAGAAGATGTAGGTCGGTACCTGCAATCCTATCATAACAAAGATGAAACATACATGTATATATCATATGGCAAACAATGATTGAGACTAGGTTATCGTGTGGATCTCGCCAAAGCAAGTAACTACGACTCTGTCCCATACCATACCAAGCACATCAAATAGTAACGAAAACATACAATGATCCATGTGCATATAACTCTAAGGTTAGCATTGTCATAAAACCATAATCAAAATGAAATCCTAACATATACATAAGCATCCTAAAATAACCATAAATCACATATACACCAATGATATAACATACTAATAATGGATCAATAACATACTGAAATGTAACACATAATATTATCTAAATCATCTGATTAAATCCACACATACATCCAAAATGCCTAAAAGAGTTTGGTATCCACAAACTGAAAAGCAACCTAAGAGGTGGCTATTACATCCTCCTCCCCTAAAACTAGGCTTACTCCTAGAAGCCTAAAACAAAGATAGAGAAAATCAATCTCTCGACACAGAACATCTAACCAAGTCCTGAAAGACTCAAAGTGTGGGTCCCATAGGACCCTTCCTAGGTCTCTAATTTGAACACTGAGGATCATTCCCCACTATAGGAATCTAGAAACTAGCTGCTGGACCTCTACTCGCAGTACCACTCACAGGAGCATAGTACACAGGTGGAGGTTGATCAAACGCTGCATACACTCTGTGAGACATACCAACATTACCCATAGTAGGCTCAGAAGCTACTGGCCTCTGTCCTAAGGATTGTAGTGCATGCTGAGGACAACTGACAGCAAAATGTCCAAACTATCCACAAGTGAAGCAAGCTCCCTTTCTACCACCTTCTCCAACTAAAGGTGCTCTAGACCGCTGAACACTGCCCCTACTGACATCCTCATACACACTCTGTGTTGGCTGAACTGACCAATTGCGCTTGCTGCGCTGAATGTAACGAAAGTTCCTAATCTAAGGACCATTAAAAGAAGAAGGATTGTTTCCTACTTGCTGATAAGACTGATTACCGTTCGGAATGGTAGAAGGCCCTCTCGCATTCCCAGCTCCCTGAAAATGATTACCTTTGACAACAGAAGTAGGTGCTCCCGAGTGCACCCCTGAATGACCACCATAGCCCATTGCTAGATTCTCCTCTGTAAGGGTAGCCTTGATGACTACCTCCCTGAGGGATGTAGGCTCAAAGAGTCTAACTTCCCCAATGATGCATTCATTTATCCCCCTAACAAAGTGCTAAACCATAAGGGTTGAATCCTCACCATATCCAACATATTGTTTGAGCTCAAAGAATCGATGCTCATACTCAACCATTGACAGGGTCAACTGCCTCAAGTTGTGGAACTCATCAGCCCTCTGCTGCCTCCACTAAAAAGAGAGGAATCTCTCTCTAAAATGCTCAAGGAAGAGTTCCCATGAAATGGTGTCCATCCAAAGACTCAACTTATTCTCCTCTATCTTCCACCATATCGCTGCAAAATTAGAGAGTTGCATTATCGCATACCTAGCTTTAGTATTGCTACTAAAGGGATGCACAGCCAAAATTCTCTCTAATGCAATAAGCCAAGTCTCAGCTTCAAATCCCGTTCCTTTCCCATCAAAGGTAATAGGTGGAAATCTCATGAGATCCCTCATGTGGTTCACTGCCACAACCTTAGGATCCACTGCAACAGTCCTCCTTAGAGGGCTCCTAGATCTCTCCTTCTCTACTCTACCTTGCCCCAGAATACAATTCAGAAACTCCTACAACAACTGCCTAATATCTGGCTCCTCTAAACCAGCCTGATGCTCTTCCCTCTGCTCATCTCTATTATCTCGATGAACACTCGTGGAAGGACTAGGGTCCCTAACCCTTCCACAACCACCCTCTCAGCCTCTACCATGACCTCTAGCAGATCTAGCTTCAGGAATGATTCCTAAATCAACCAGAGAATCAAACCACAACTCAGATCCAAGATCAAACCCAATAACACCCAAAAGAAATCAATAATCGTAAAGCAAGGGTTTTAAATACATCAGAGTTTTATGTCTATGTTTCAAGTTTTAAAATCAAAAGACAACTAATGGGCATACATATTTCCCAGAGCTCTCAGTGTAGAATTCTCTTGAGCATCCTCTAATTCTTCCCCCATTTATTATGAGTTACTTGTCTCTTTATATAGACATGATTTCATTGTTTCTTGTCCTTCTTGTTTTCTTTGGTGATCACTTCTTGATCCATAAAGCTCACCATGATTGCTTTAGTTTTAATCCACAAATATCTCCTTGTTTTATGGAATAAAACATGCTTTAAATATCCTTCTTATCTTTAAATTTTAACTGATCGATGAAAACAAAGTAATCAAACAGTTAACTCTATCTTTAGCTCCTGCCAACTAAGTTGTTTTTCTTGTTTTCTTAACTTCAGTTCTCGTCAGTCAATACTTCAGTTGTGCTCAGTGACTACTACAGATAGCTTGGGCATTAACTTCAATTATGTTTGGTGACAACTACAAGTGGCTTGTTAATGCTTTCTCAGGTAACACTATCTCATGTAACACTGTTCGTCGAGTAACACTGTCACTCAGTGTATGTTTACCGAAAAAAAAACTTGGTCTCTTTGGATATTTAAGTGTTGTGAAAATATGAGTATGAGAAATCATATCATATTAAGTTGACATCAATGACAATATAATACATTAACTGATTTAATGTCTTTCATTAACTTTCTGCATCTCGGTGATCATCAACTTTGTCATCTTCAAACATTCAATCAGTTGTAGTTCATCAATCTCTCCCTTTGGCATTGATGGAAAAACACTACATACTACTAATACAATATGAAATATATCAGTTTTAGTTCATCAAACTTTACCAAACTTATTGTTCTATAACCAATACAAATGTCTGACTCTTGGTAAGCTCTTCTAGCTTAGATTTGATTCTTGTAGAGTACTTTCTTCATTCTTCATTCCCTTCACTAGATAGATGTAGCAACTTCTAATTTTTTCTCTCCCTTTATTGTAGAATATCTTCTCCCTTTTCTGGATAGATATGCAGTGTTTAACTTTTCCAATTCTCTCCCTTAGATGAATGTTTCTTTGAATCTTTCTCTGATGTTTTCTCTCGCTTTGATAGCAATATTTTTCATTGGATACTTCTCTCCCTTTGGATATATTCTCTCCCTCATGATGTTCTTTACTTTGATGGATATTTTATATGGATATAATCTCTTCCTTAAGTCATCTCTCCCTTTAACAGCAATGCCAAAGTCTTTTCTCTTTATTTAATATATTCCTTGAATTTCCTTTCCATCAGCAATATAGCTCTACATTAGCCAACAATATCTCTGGTGTTCAGTGTAGATAAGTACCTTTCTATGTACTATTAAATCTTTGTATTCCATCTCTTTGCTTCCATCAACATGAATGATCTTCTGATTATGTGTAGGCTGATGCAGCCTCCTAGTCAGCTTAGTGACCAGTAGACAAGGGTCAGACCCCTAGTCTCTTTCTTAGGTACTCAAATGTATCTTTAGGCAATGACTTTATGAATATTTTTGCTAATTATTCCTTGGATTGAACATATTCCAATATCACCTCTTTCTCTTTAACTTGTTCCCTTAAGTAATGATGCTTGATATAAATATGATTTATCTTAGCATGCACGACTGGGTTCTTTGAAATGTTAATTTCACTTGTATTATCATAATATATAATTACTAGCTCAATAATTTTCATATTCATACCTTCGAGTAATTTCTTGATCCATGAAATATTAGAGCAATTTGAAATAGTAGCCACATATTCTACTTCTATAGTAGATTGTGAGATGCATACTTGCTTCTTACTTATCCATGTGACAAGTTTTTCACCCATTAAGAATGCTCCTCCTGTTGTGCTCTTTCTGTCATCTAAGTTTCTAGCCCAATCAGCATCTGTATAGACATGAAACTCAAATTTGCCTTCTCTTTTATACCAGATACCATAGTCCTCGGTATTGTTTATATATCTTAGAATTCTTTTGATAGCAGTCATATGTGATTCCTTGGGATTAGCAGAGAATATTGTAACTATTCCAATTTCATGTTCTATATCTAGTCTAGTATGTACAACATACATTAGTTTTCCAATCATTGATCTATATAAGGTCTGATTTACCTCGGTTGACTTTTCTTCCTTTGTCATCTTGCATCTGGTTGCCATAGGTGTTCCAACTAGTTTGAAATCTTCCATCTTGAATATCTTCAGCACTTCCTTGATGTACTTGGATTTTGTGATATAGATGTATGCATCATGTTGAAGAATCTATAGACCAAGAAAGAATTTGATCTCCCCAAACATTGACATCTCAAACTCTTTGCTCATTTTAGCAGTAAATTATTCGCATAACATATCATTACCTCCAAATATGATATCATCAACAAATATTTCAGCAATCAAAATTTTATCATCAGTATCTTCTTTTAAATATAGATTATTGTTTTCACTTATTCTTACAAATCCAATACTTATGGGAAAGGAGTGAAGTCTTTCATACCATGCTCTCAGAGCTTGTTTCATTCCATACAAGGCTTTGTGTAGTCTAAAAACCATGTTTCTTTTGTTAGGATCAACAAACCCTTCTGGTTGTTCAATGTATACCTCTTCTTCTAGTATTCTATTTAGGAATGCAGATTTTACATCCATTTGGTATATCTTGAATCCTTTGAATGCAGCGTAAGCAAGTAGAATTCTGACTCCTATTCTAGCAATGGGTACAAAGGTTTCTCCATAGTCAATATCTTCTTCTTGTGCATACCCTTTGCATACTAATCTTGTTTTGTTCCTTGTGACTTCTCCATTCTCATTCAGTTTGTTTCTGAATATCCATTTAGTACCAATGACATTCTTGTCATCTGGTATTAGTACTAGTGTCCATGTTTTTTTCTTCTCTATCTATTCTATCTCTTTATTCATAGCACTAATCCATTAATGATTCTTAAGTGCAGTATTAACAGATTTAGGCTTAAAATCAAAAATTAAACATCTACTGTTCAGTGACTTACTTCTTGTTCTCATTACAGTTTTTTTCTCTCCTATGATCTAGTTCTGTGGATGATGTCTTTTTACATAGTCACTACAACATTTGGGGTCAAATTGTGATGGCAATTTGCGACGGTGCTACCATTTATGTGTGATTTTTGTGTTTTTTTTTTCAAGTGCCCCAGATGTTGTCATAATAGCGATGATACCATCGTAATTGCGACACCCTCTTGATTATAATTAAAAAAGAAAAAGAAAGGCTCATTTTTTATTAAGCTATGCATGTGAGCAGAAGAGGGCCCTAATGATGAGCTTGGTTTTTCCCGGTAACACAACCACTCAGTTGCTTGTGTCATGCCCAAAACTAGGGCAAAACACACACACAAAATTTATTTTTAAAAGCACACAAGTACGTACAACTTACAATGGTTGAGTTAGAAAGGTGATAGCAAGGTAGAGTTAACCTTCAAATTATAAGGTATATACGTAGACTGGATAAGGATCATGCCACAAACAAATGCAAAATTGGGCATCAACTTGTTCTACGGGTTATATGAATACTCAACTCAGGTTGATCTAACTCTGATTCCATGTTTAGAATCATGATGGTAGTTAGTGGTTATGAATATATGTTGATCTAATTTTCCCTAATGCTTACTTAAATTTAAACCTAGATTACAACTTAATCCGTTCAAGTCTAGTTCCAGTTAACATAAACTACTAGCTCAAGGCCTAATCAGATTAATATTCTACTCCATTTTAAACAACATACATGAAACATTTAACAATTGACAAGATTAAAATTGCATAATAATTTCACTATACCAAGCAGCTATTAATTAAAATCCAATAGTTGAAATCAAATCTGATTTCCTAACCTACTAACAACATTAATAAAATTATTCCCCTATGATAAAAACACATGCATTCCTAATCCATCAATTCCTAACATACAACTTTAAATTAACCTTTTTATTAGACATTTGAAACATCCTCCAATTCAAAATTTAAATTAACTTTTAATTGAAATAGAGCATAACCCCTAACCCCTTGAACACAAGAGCATTATAATTCCCCCATTTTTTGATAATAAAATAAAATTTAACATTAACTATACAATTGAATAAATTGAGAAAATCTGTCTTTCTAATAGACTAATCAACACTTTAGACCAAAATCCCTATTTATTAGATTCACAAATCTTACAATAATAAAATACCCTAATGTTAAGGTTCCATCTAAATGATTAATTATTATATTGATAAGTGGTTCCAACACCAATTAAAATTAAAACATATTAATAAATTCATCCATCAACAAAACACTAAAGTTATTTTCCTAAAGAATTATGCTACATCAAAAAATTAGTTTTATATATACCTAAAACACTACACAATTAATGATTAAAACAAAAGGGAATTAGATCTCATTTACTAACTTAACCATCTACTAATTACTTGCTAAACTAACCTAACTATCTAATAAACTACTAATCCTAACTATCCACTAACTTACTATTCTAACATTTTCTATGACAAAGCCTAAAACCCAAAAAAAACATTGGAGAAAGGGGACCGAATTCCCAAGAGCAAGTGCAGGTTAAAAGGGACTGTTTGGAGGGGGGGCCTACCACCTATCTTACCATCCAATACATAGGATTTTGCATGGCAAGGAGAACCTAGGGAAGGTGGCACAGTTTTCTAGGAGGAGGTGATGATGTGTTTTCTATGGCCCACCAACCAAACTTCCATCTCCCAAGGAAATTTCGCATGTTATGAAGGGAGTTGACTTTAACAAAGGTCATGTCAAATTTTTAGGGGAATGTGGACAACAAGGGAGGTGGTGCCACTACCAAGTAGTGCAGCCCTTTAGAAAAGTGATTTATTTTTTTTAAACTTAGAACAATCAAATGTTTAAGCAAAAAGGTAAGAGGTAAAGGTGGGGCCCACGGAAAAGGATAAGAACAAGGTGAGTTTATCTTGGATTAAGGGTTAAATCACATGGTTATGCTAATGAGATTTGATTACAAATTTGATTAGAGGGAAGGCACATTGGGAAAGAAATATTATCTATGATAAGGAGAATATTTCCTTTCCCATACAAACTTCAGAGAGCATTTGTACTCTAAATCTAGAAAGTGCTATGGGCTTTTTGTTATAAGCTCTTTTATTTTGATTTACTTGGTTCAATTTTTTTTTGTAAAAGATCATAGTGTGCATTAAGATAGATTTATAAGGAAAAATACTAAGACGACTAATAATATTAGTTGATTTATATATTATCATACTAACTTGTTGGTTTGTTGTTGTTAGCAAGGTTATTTCTTCCTCTCAAGAGCTGTAATTGAAATGGAGAATTTTTTGTTTGAAGAGAGTTGAATCTATGGAGGTTTCAAGATGCACAATTCCTCAAGATTGTAGGGAATGAAACTATTATATTGTCCTTCTCTTTCAATATTGGGTATCCTTCTATACATGGATGATTATCTTCTTTTCTTTTAGAAAATAAAATGCAATATTCATGAGCTAAAGATTTTATCTTTTACATTATGGAAATCTTGCAATCTACATTTACACATCTTCAAGATGATAATCTACACAATACTTGAATTGTATGCAACATATCTTCCTTTAATGAACCATTACATAAAGAAGGATATCTCTTCACATCTAGCTTGAGAAACTTCAAAATTAACATTACAACAATCAACAAAAAATAATTTCAATACAAGAGTGACTATGCAACATTGAAGTTGCTTACACACAACTACCCCCAAATAGGGATTTCTTTCAAGCTTCTTGCACCATCTTCATGACTTTAAAAACCTGTAAATTTCATGAGGGATACCATGGGAAGCTCACCTCCCAACCAAGGCCTCAAGGAGGCCACCCCCAAGCTTGGAGAACCAAGGTTAAACAAGATTTCACATCCAAATTCTCACAAACATTCTATATGCACAAAAATAATAATAAAATCAAAACCAAGGTCTCACAAATGAGTTTTACAAACCCATTGAAGTAGGGTGAAGGTGGGTTTTTCCAAGGAGGAGAATGCCATTACAATTTCCAAATTTCTCAACAAGAGTTTTCCATGCCTCTCCAAGGCTACGTTGACATTACTTCCATATACACATTGGCTATTTCTATGCCAAAATATAATATTTCCAACATGACTTCATGGATCTCATACTCCATGAAATTATCCCTCTTCTCCAAGAGAAGAGACTCTCACTACAATGTAGAGCCCAACTAACCCCTTCACCCAAGGCCACTTCTTCCCTTCCCAAAGGGTGAGTAATTCTTTAACTCCCATGAACAACACTCCCAATCCAAAAGAAAAAGAATTGATACAAAAATCCAAATGCATTTACAGCCCAACACATGACAATAAAATTTACATACTACAACACTATACAAGATTACATACACGAATCCCATACAAGATTTAATATTCATAAAATAATAACATCCAAATATTTTTGCAACAAAACAAGCACTTCATGGCAAAGGAAACCAACCTTCCAAATGTGTTATGGTAAAATGAAACTTGAGAAGAGCCCAAATCCTTATCCTTCCTCTTTCCAAAATCCTAATTGTCTCTAAAATTAGAGAGTGGGTGAACACCCACTAAGTCTCCCAAAACCCTCTAAAAAGACCCCTAAAGTGTACTCAAGAACTAGTAATAATGAGACATGACAACTAGCCTTTTTGTCTCCCCTCTTAATCGTGAGTTTAGCAAGGAGTGTGGGACAAGTTAGATGCATGTGGCTATCTCTATTTTCGCCACTTTTGAAAAGTAGGCATTTTTGAGAGTCATCATGGTGACCTAGGTTTCTCCCATAGGTAAAAAATAGCCCTAACCCAAGGTACCCCCTTAGGGTTAACTAATTTTGGTCAAAAATATACTCTAGGGTCACTTTTAATCCCTCCAAAGTACCCCTAAGGTTCAAATCCGAGTTCCAACATGATGTGATCCCTAAAGGGCATCTATATGCAAATGATTAATGTAATATCTTATAAGATTAAGTGATTCTTTCCCAAGCCCTAAATGACATGTCACTATCCACATAGACAACACAAGTGTCAAGTGACACCAAACAAAATACACATCACATTCACAATGACATGTCCAAACAACAACATAAATTTAAACTATTAACACACATTCAGATTACATTTACAACAAGGGTCACATTACAATGAGGTTTCAAACCCTTATTGGATTAAATCGTGGCTTACTCAATTCACATGTGTTTAGCCCTAATTCTCTAAAAAATTCTATGGTTCCCTTTCCTGCACACTAAACTTCGAGCATCAGTAGTCCAAGATGATAAAATTACATGTAATATACATTTTCAATTCATAATTAGCAACATTAATCAATAAGAAGAATCAAGCCCCTAATTGAAATTTTCATACAGAAATGTTTAAACATAAGGATTCCTTAATCACCATGACAAACATCCATGAAATAGTCAAGTCTAATCATAATTCGGTCTTCTCATCAATTCACTGATCTAAACATATATAATCAAAATCAACCACCTATTCTAGGTATAATCCATATCAAAATGTAATCCACACAATATAATCATCATCATAACATAATATCACGAGTCTCTGTGAGGATAATCAAAAAGTGTATCAATGCATCAAAACATAAAGTATCAAAGTGTGAATGAGAAGTAAAGCTATGATGGGTCAGGGTGAGGCCTCACATCCTCCCCCACTAGGTATGAATTTCCTCCTGGAGTTCATCAAAAAGATATGGGTACTGAGATCTCATCTGTGCTGCATCCTCCCATGAAGCTGTGACCTCATCATAACAGTCCCACTGACCCTAAACTGGTCCAACTCTCGACCTCAAAGTGCAAGGGTCTATCGGGCTATAATACGAATGGGCTACAGTGCTAGATGTTTATCTGACTCCACCTGCAAGGCATCCCAATCTATAATGTGAGACTCATCATAAATATATTTCCATAGCACAGATACATGAAACACATTGTGGGTGCATGACAGGCTAGGTGGAAAGGCTAGACGGTAAGCAACTGGTCCTATCCTCTCCAATATCTCAAAAGGTCCAACAAAGTGAGGTGCTAACTTAGAGCCCTTTCCAAAATGGATTGGACTCTTATGCAGGCGCACTCTCAAGAAGACCCTATCTCCAACCATATACTCAAGATCAACCCTCTTTGCATCTACCTACTTCTTCTATCGATCCTAAGCCTCCCTAAGGCGTTGTCTAATCAAGACAACCTACTGCTCCATATCCTTGACAGCTGAGGTCCAATAGATACTCTATCCTTGATCCTATCCCAACTGAGTGGTGTCCTACATGATCTACCATACAAGGCCTGATATGGTGGCATACCTATAGAAGAATGATGCCCATTATTATAGGAAAACTTGACCAGATGTAGGTATTCCTCCCACTTGACCTGATGGTCCATCACATACATGTGCAACATGTTCTCTAATACCTATTTAACCCTCTCGGTCTGGCCATTTGTCTAAGGGTGATATGTTGTACTAAAATTGAGCCTAGTGCCCAACGCTACTTGTAACTCTCTCCAAAAGGCTGATGTGAACAAGGAGTCTCTATCAAAGATGATCTTATGGGGAATGCCATGAAGTCTGACAATATCCTGTAAAAAGACCTGAGCTACGTCTCATGTTGTGAATGTAGTATGCACGGGTGAGAAGTGGGCAACCTTGGTGAATGTGTTGACTATAACCAAGATAGCATCATGGCGGTGAGAAGACATAGGGAGACCAACAATGAAGTCCATAGATATAGTATCCCACTTCCACTCGGCAATCTCATGTGGCTACAGGAGCCCACCTGGATGATTATGCTCTGCCTTCACTCTCTGGCACTCTAGACATCTAGCAACTATGCTAGCAATCTGCAATCTCATACCCAGTCAATGATACAACTATCTCATATCGGCATGCAATTTCTTAACTCCTGAATGCACTACATAAGGTTCTCTATGAGCCTCAAGTACAATAAACTCCCACAAGACACTTGTAGAAGGTACATAGACGCATCCCCTATGACGTAGAAGTCCATCAGACTCCAAGGAATACTCTGCAAATCTCCCCTCAAGGGGTTTCTGAGAATGGATAAACTGACAAATCTCTGCATATAATCCATCCTCTGGCAAATGATGCAAAATGCAGTCCCTCAAATCTGTACTAGAAGTCATAGATGAGAGCTCATGTCACCTCCTACTCAAGGCATCTGCAACTATATTCTCCTTCCCCTTGATGTAATGAACATCAAAATCATACTCACACAAAAACTCCATCCATCTCCTCTGCCTAGCATTAAGATTGGGTTGTGTAAAGATATACTGCAGGCTCTGGTGATCTGAATGAAGCTCATATCGGTGACCTAGAAGGAAATGTCGCCATCTCACTAAAGCATGAACCACTGCTGTGAGTTCTAGGTCATGAGTAGGATAATTAAGTTTGTGAGTTGTTAGCTTCCTAGACTTGAAAGCTATAAGACAGCCCTCCTGCATAAGGACTACTCCTAAACCATCCAATAAAGCATCAGTACATACAACAAAATCCGCCGAAGGATCTGGCACTGCTAAAATCAATGCACTAGTGAGGGCTCTCTTGAGCTCCTCAAAATCTCTCTCACACTTCTCTGTCCATTCATACCTCTTCCCCTTTCTCTGAAGGGAGGTGATGGGATGAGCCACTCTAGAAAATCCTGCCATGAAGCATATATAATAACCTACTAAGCCCATAAAACTTCTGACCTCAGTGACACTGGAGGGTGTTGGCCAATCCATAATAGCTCTAATCTTCGATGGGTCTATAGAGATCCCATCATTGGATATAATGTGACTAATAAAATACACCTCGGGTCTAAAGAAGGAACACTTTGACAAGCTGCCATATAACTGATTCTCTCTCAAATGTTGCAGAACCTGTCTCAGATGCTCCTCATGCTCCTCCTAATTGTGAGAATATATCAAAATATCATCAAGGAATACTACCACAAATTTATCCAAAAATGTATGAAATACTCCGTTCATGAGGCTCATGAACATAGCTGGAGCATTCATGAGGCCAAATGGCACTACTGTGAACTCATAGTGACCATACCTCGTGCGAAAAGTAGTCTTGTGGATATCACTTTCCACAATCTGTAACTGATGGTACCCTAACTTCATATCTATCTTTGAGAACACTCAAGCACCCTATAACTGATCAAATAGATCATCGATCCTGGGAAGTGGGTATTGGTTCTTAATTGTTACTTTATTCAACTGTCGATAATCAATGCACAATCAAAGTGACCCATACTTCTTCTTCACAAAAATCATAGGTGCACCCCAAGGTGATACACTAGGTTGGATTTGCCATTTCTCCAAGAGCTCTTCTAACTGAATCTTGAGCTCATTGAGCTCATGTGTGGTCATCCTGTAAGGTGCTCTAGATACTGGCTTGGCTCCTAGTACAAGATCTATGTGAAAATCAACTGCCCTAGGTGGAGGCATACCAGGTATCTCTACAGTAAATACATCTACAAAATCCTGAAGAATAGGATAATCCTCAAGTAAAGGCTTTACTCCTAAATCCTCCTCTCTATCACTAATGGTGATGGAAAATAACTAACATCCCTTCCGCATGCACCGCCTAAGCTGCATAGTGGAAATAATGCGAAGGGACACAAGTCTTTGTACCCCAAATATCACCATAGAAGTGTCATGATCATCAACACACTCGACCCTCTTGTGATGACAATCCACCTTGGCACTATGGGCACATAGCCAATCCATGCCAAGGACTACATCATAAGAACCTAGAGGGGTAATGTGGAGATCAGTCATTGTGATAAGGTCTCCAATCTAAATTTGACAACTACGAACTAAAGAACTAATAGAGACTCTAGCTCCTAAAGCTAACTCAACCTCCCAACTGACATCCTGTCTAACTACCACCAGCCCACAATGCTCCACTATATAGAGAGATATAAAGGAGTATGTGGCTCCTTAATCAAACAAGATAGAAATACTGGTACCCTGAATCATACATGCGACCTCAATGACTGTGGCCTGGTGCTCAGCCTGGCAGTTATCAACCACTGCAAAACCTCTATGGTATCTACCCATATCTCCAACTGTAGGCTCTGAGGTAGCCCCTCTCTAACCACTAGTTGACTATCCCTATGGGCACTCTCTTGCTAAATGATCCATACCACCACAAGTGTAACATAGCCCATGGGTCTGAATCTACACCCACTATGTCCTAGGCTGTTGTGACCCTCTGGTCCTGCTAGAACCACTATATCCACCCTTAGAGGACTGTTGAGTCCTAGCTAACTATGTCTAAGGGGTCTATGTCCTATGATCATGTCTAGGGCCCTGAGACTGCCACTATTTGGGCTTAAAGCCCTGATAACCCTGTGAATGCCTCTGTCTGGAATCCTGTTGGGATCTCTACTGCTGAGACTGTTGACCCTCAAAGGATCCTGCTGAATGATTATGTTTCCCTTTCTAAGGGGGTCTCTATTGTCCTGACTACTGGGAAGAGTTTCAGTGTTGGGACCGATCCTGAGACTCCTATCTAATACAGATATCCTTGGCTACAAGTGTCATCTCAACTGCCCCTCTGAACGTGGTAGGGAATGCTAGGCATACTGTGCTTTGAAGAGACATATTAAGCCCCTTAATGAAATGATGAATACGCAATTTCTTGTCCTTCGTGTAATCAACATATGGAAGGAGCTCAAGAAACTGACTCTCATACTGGTTCACTATGAGGCCTCTCTGTTGGAGATCATGGAACTCCTCTATCTGTCTTGTCTAAAATGCTCAGAGAGATATCTCTCACAGAAACAGGCCACAAAAGTCTTCCAAGTGAGTGTGTAAATACTCACTCCACCTATGGACACCTCCTGCTCCCACCAAGTGGAAGCCTTCTCCCATAGGAGATGGATTGCAAGTCATGCCTTTAGATTAATCCCATAAGGGCGCAATCCAAAACATCATTGTAAACTCTGTAACCAGGCCTCTGCTACTGACCCATCAATGGATCCCAAAAACAAGGGTGGCTAGAGTTGTAATAACTCTTAGATCATCATCTCCAACATCTCTAGGGGGTCTCTCCCTGGAACGTAACTCATGCTCACATGGTATTACAACCCGATGAACTGACTCACCCTCCTCATCATCATGACCCTCAACAGACCTGGGTGGAGGAATCCTACTCCTCTCTCTGCTAACTTCTCTCTCATTCTCTGAAACATGTGCTTCCCCTTTGGGAACCTACTGCTGAACTATAGGTGGTAGTCTCTACTGAATCAACCCAATCATATTTTGGAGAACATCCATAATATCCTAGTTAGGGTTCGGAGGTGGTGGTGGCAGTGGCGGTGGCGGTGGCGGTGGTGGATCCTCCTGTCCTGCCCCCGCACAGGGAGCTCTACGAGCTCTACCTTGTCGCTTAGCTCTGGTGACCACAGGAATCCTACACAATGATTTAAGTTTTGAATGAGTTCAAACGTAATGGGTTAGGTTCCTTGTGTCATAACATGGCTCTGATACCAAAATGTCATGTCCAAAACTAGCGCAAAACATACACACAATTTTTTTTTTAAAAGCACACAAGTACGTACAACTTACAATGGTTGAGGTGGAAAGGTGATAGCAACGTAGAGTTAACCTTTGAATTACAAGGTATATACAAAGACTAAATAAGGTTCATGCCACAAAAAGATGCAAAATTGGGCATCAACTTGTTCCACGGGTTATATGAATATTCAACTCAGGTTGATCTAACTCTGATTCCATATTTAGAATCATGATGGTAGTTAGTGGTTATGAACTTCTGTTGATCTAGGTTTCCCTAATGCTTACTTAACTTTAAACCTAGATTACAACTTAATCCGTTCAAGTCAAGTTCCAGTTAACATTAACTACTAGCTCAAGGCCTAGTCAGATTAATATTCTACTCCCTTTTAAACAACATACATGAAACATTAAACAATTGACAAGATTGAAATTGCACAATAATTTCACTATACCAAACAACTATTAATTAAAATCCAATAGCTGAAATCAAATCTAATTTCTTAACCTACTAACAACATTAATAAAATTATTCCCCTATGATGAAAACACATGCATTCCTAATCCATCAATATATACAACTTTAAATTAACCTTTTTATTAGACATTTGAAATATCCTCCAATTCAAAATTTAAATTAAATTTTAATTGAAATCGAGCATAACCCCTAACCCCTTGAACACAAGAGCATTATAATTCCCCCATTTTTTGATAATAAAATAAAATTTAACATTAACTATACAATTGAATAAATTGAGAAAATCTGTCTTTCTAATAGACTAATCAATGCTTTAAACCAAAATCCCTATTTATTAGATTCACAAATCTTAAAATAATAAAATACCCTAATGTTAAGGTTCCATCTAAATGATTAATTATTATATTGATAAGTGGTTCCAACACAATTTAAAATTAAAACATATTAATAAATTCATCCATCAACAAAACACTAAAGTTATTATGCTACATCAAAAAATTAGTTTTATATATACCTAAAACACTACACAATTAATGATTAAAACAAAAGGGAATTAGATCTCATTTACTTAACCATCTTCTAATTACTTGCTAAAATAACCTAACTATCTAATAAACTACTAATCCTAACTATACACTAACTTACTATTCTAACATTTTCTATGACAAAGCCTAAAACCCAAAAAAAACATTGGAGAAAGGGGACCGAATTCCCAAGAGCAAGTGCAGGTTAAAAGGGACTGTTTGGAGGGGGCGGCCACCACCTATCTTACCATCTAATACATAGGATTTTGCATGGCAAGGAGAACCTAGGGAAAGTGGCACGGTTTTCTAGGAGGATGTGATGATGTGTTTGTTGTGGCCCACCAACCAAACTTCCATCTTCCAAGGAAATTTTGCATGTTATGAAGGGAGTTGACTTTAACAAAGGACATGTCAGATTTTTAGGGGAATGTGGACAGCAAGGGAGGTGGTGCCACTACCAAGTAGTGCAGCCCTTTAGAAAAGTGATTTATTTTTTTTAAACTTAGCACAATCAAATGTTTAAGCAAAAAGGTAAGAGGTAAAGGTGGGGCCCACGAAAAAGGGTAAGAACAAGGTGAGTTTATCTTGGATTAAGGGTTAAATCACATGGTTATGCTAATGAGATTTGATTAAAAATTTGATTAGAGGGAAGGCACATTGGGAAAGGAATATTCTCTGTGGTAAGGAGAATATTTCCTTTCCCATACAAATTTCAGAGAGCATTTGTGCTCTAAATCTGGAAAGTGCTATGGGCTTTTTGTTATAAGCTCTTTCATTTTGATTTACTTGGTTCAATTTTTTTTGTAAAAGATCATAGTGTGCATTAGGATAGATTTATAAGGCAAAATACTAAGAATAATAATAATATTAGTTGATTTCTATATTATCATACTAACTTGTTGGTTTGTTGTTGTTAGCAAGGTTATTTCTTCCTCTCAAGAGCTGCAATTGAAATGGAGATTTTTTTTGTTTGAAGAGAGTTGAATCTATGGAGGTTTCAAGATGCACAATTCCTCAAGATTGTAGGGAATGAAACTATTATATTTTCCTTCTCTTTAAATATTGGGTATCCTTCTATACATGGATGATTATCTTCTTTTCTTTTAGGAAATAAAATTAAATATTCATGAGCTAAAGATTCTATCTTTTACATTATGGAAATCTTACAATCTACATTTACACATCTTCAAGATGATAATCTACACAATATTTGAATGGTATGAAACATATCTCCCTTTAATGAACCATTACATAAAGAGGGAGATCTCTTCACATCTATCTTGAGAAACTCTAAAATTGAACATTACAACAATCAACAAAAAAGAATTTCAATACAAGAGTGACTATGCAACATTGAAGTTGCTTACACACAACTACCCCCAAATAGAGATTTTTTTTAAGCTTCTTGCACCATCTTCATGACTTCAAAAACTTTCAAATTTCATGAGGGACACCATGGGAAGCTCACCTCCCAACCAAGGCCTCAAGGAGGCCACCCCCGAGCTTGGAGAACCAAAGCAAACAAGATTTCACATCCAAATTCTCACAAATATTCTATATGCACAAAACCAACAATAAACTCACAACCAAGGTCTCACAAATGAGTTTTACAAACCCATTGAAGTAAGGTGAAGGTGGGCTTTTCCAAGGAGGAGAATTCCATTACAATTTTAAAATTTCTCAACAAGATTTTTACATGCCTCTCCAAGGCTACATTGACTTTGCTTCCATATACACATTGGCCATTTCTATGCCAAAATACAATATTTCCAACATGGCTTCATGGAGCCCATACTCCATGAAATTATCCCTCTTCTCCAAGAGAAGAGACTCTCACTACAATGGAGA
>MU225153.1:418696-429846 GCA_018584345.1 Thuja plicata
ATCTAAAATCCTTTTGTAGAAGGTGGACTTAACCGTTCTTTCCAAATCTCTTAACAGAGTGCACACTTAACAGTGTTGCTAAAGCTTCAAATGAAGTAGATCTTAACAGGTCTCCACTGTAATACTCATAAAAGGGTAGGTCATCAGAAGTGACCAATTATAAGCCTTAACTGGCCCCTTCTTATCTGCAGATAGTGAAGTCTTGTGGGTAACAATCCCCACCGCAGTTTTTACTTCCTAACAGGAGTTTTTTGCAATATCATATCTTGTGTTATGTGTTATCTATTTTCATGAATGTTTTTTTTATGGTTACATACTAAATAATTTATGATATGATTGCATATGCATAAAAGAAGATGAACAATTAGATAAGATAATTTACAAACTGATGATTAAGGGTTAATGGGCTAACCAAAGAAAAGTTTTAGAGGTACTAATTCACCCCTCCCCTCTCAATACATCATCTCCATATAATTCCAACATTAATGTGGGAGATCATGATACCAAATTCTTCCACATGTCAACAAAGATGAATCAGACCCTAGGTGTGTGATCCTTTTTATCAGACCCTAGGTGTGTGATCCTAGAAGTGAGGGTTTAGTGGCTAAGGCCATAGATAAAGGATAGAGCCTTGGAGAGTTGAAAATATGTTGTTTCCTAACCCCTAGAAGGACTTTTTCATCCTTTGAAGTCATGAGAGTAAGTGGAGTTAGGGGTTTCTTTGTAAATGGGGAGAATTAGGCTTAGTTTGGGGGTCACAAGAGTATTGGATCTTGGGTATAGTCCAAAGGAGTATATACTAAACCTTGGGGAGTATTTAAAGATCCCAAAAGGGTATCTAAATCATGTTTTAGTTTCCTTATTTTTTGGGGGAATTTTGGAGAAAAGGACAAAATAGTGACTGGTGTGGACTACTAGCTTTAAGGGCTAAATATGAGAGTTGGGTAAGGAAGTGGTTATCCAGACATAATGGGTTGATGGAACATGGTAGATAGGCCATAAGGAGATTATTTATGGATTTTAAATCAAGTTTTAAGTCTTTAGTGAAGATATGGTGTTTGGGAAGCACTGGGGCACTTGGGGTAGCCTAGAAGGTGAGTCCTTGAGGGGGCTTTAGAAGTGAGAAATTGTTACAAATAGGAGATGTATTTTTGTTAGACATGATCAATGAGGTCACCAACCACCACCTCTAAATCACTTTTTAAGTCATTCCCACAACCGTACTACTCAATTTCACTTCCTTGTTTCCTTATTCTAATACCTTCTAGCACCAACATCATCCTAGGCCACCTAGTGCACCTAGTGCCTCCACCATACCAAAACTCCAACCAGGCCTCTCACATTGATCCCAACACCATAGATCATCTTAAAATGGTATATTTTCCATGTTACAACTTCCCATTCACTCCTATTCACTCATCTTTCACCATTATTCTACTATAGCCCTTCTAGGCCTGTCTAGTAGCCCTTCAAATCCTGAAATCATCAATTTACTCTCAAACTCTCCAATACTAGTGCTTTCAAATGAACCCTCCACTGTATGTGTTCACCAAACCTGTCATAGTTTCTTCTCACTTTACCTACATTAAAAACCACATAAACTACATAAGGTACATTCCAGGCATCTATTTCTCAGCTTATGTCATTGGTTCTTCAGTATTTTTACTTTATAACTTACAGACTAACTTCCTATCCTAGACTATGAAAATTAAATGTGAGTATAACAATTTGAAAGAAGTCAAATTAACTTCTGATAAAATAGAAGGCAATTAGTTCTTGAAACTATTTGGTTGTGTTAATTTCATCTTCTTAAGGGAGAGGGGCCAATTGGAATATTTTTTTGTCTTAGAAGTGACATTATGAAGAGTTAATTGGAAAATGTTCAAATTTTTGCATGAAAGTGAACTTCCCTACATATTCTACCACCTTTATTTTGTAAGAACTTGGGGGGAGATTGTTTTACATAATAAAAACTAAACAAAAATATATTCCTCTTACCCACTCATAGAGATTGTGATATAAGAGTTCACTGCTTGATGTAAATGTTGCAGTATCATTTTAGCATATTCTTGTATCTCAAGTGGCAGATGTGGTAGCCTCATTCCATGAAGCATTTCTTTAGCATTATAACACATGATATCAAACCTTTATGACCACAATAAGTACTCATGACATGACCTAATAGAACATAACTTGTTGCAATTTTGGATGTCACTAGCAATAGTGCATCCTATTCTGCTAAAGATGATGCCAGAAGCTTACTGCCTCAAATATTTTGAATCATATCTTGTATAAGTTGAAGATGCCATTTGGAATTTATGCATGAGACCTTTAGATCCTTCCATAAGTGTCTAGTATTAAAAATTGAATAATATTTAGTTCTGGACATGTGTGTTTGAGGAATTTCATTGGAAAGGAAATAGCTACCTTAAATTGTTGGGCAAACACAAATTTCATATACTTAATTGATCCTTGTAGTATGTGAAATAAGGGACTAATGTTTATCTAGATGTGTGATTGAGAAATATGTTCCATCTTCAAATTTCAATTAATAGACCAGAAGAACTAGGGAACGATTCAATGTTAAACCATCATCTAACATTTCTTCAAAGAGAATAAATGTGTTGATCGATCATGATCTGTCATCTAATATTTTCTAGGGGAAGCACAATCTGTCATAAAGTGATTCAAAAGGAATAAAAACAATTCAAGATCTTTATTTTTGGACTTCTCTACTAGAGTATTTCTCCACATAAAATATCCTAATTTTTCATGTGGGTGCATAAATTCTTCTACCTTATTTTGAGGTATCACTTCACTGATTTTCTTTCATAGAAAACTAAATATTTTGTAAACTAAAAGAACACTCTAGTTTTATTCTTTCTTATAAATATTTAGTAAATTTTTCTTATTCATAGAAATGAATTATTTAGGATCTTATTGGAACTTCCATATACAAGATTGTTAAATATCATCAAAGAATGAACATAAGATTAACTCTTTCTTATATATGTATCATTGGATTTTGGCATAACATAGCTAATCAATACAAAAATGTTTTTGATGGGTCACAAACTAATGAATTATTATCAATATAGCTATAATGCATAACCATCAATGCAATTCAAGAACCCAAAAAAATATATCTAAATAAAATAATATTTAAATTAAACTAAACAACCAACTATCGTAAAAACAACAAAAATTAAAGATGAATTACAAAAAAAATGCTAATTAAAATTGTACATTATAGGGTCAAGATAATAGAAATTTTAGGGTTAGGACTAGTGGCCCACTTTCAAGGGAGGCAAGTTTCTTCAAGATCTCTGGGACATCTTATCTTCCCTCAACATCATCATCATGGAGAAAAACCCCACAAATGATCTAAGGGAGACAACTCCTCACTTTTGTTGATGGAAATGGGGGTGGAAAGGGGACATTTCCCCAAAGTATCTAAGAATTTAGAATATACTACCTCTAGATACAATATTTTTTATGAGGAACATTTAATTGGAACACTAATAGAAAAAAAAATCCAAACATAGGCACAAGTTTTCAGCTAAAATAGTGTTCAACACCAAAGTCTTAAGATATGATTGTTGAAATCAATAAGAAATATAATATAAGATAAAAGAGAACTTGACATTGTCAATATATTATAAAATCAATTAAAAGCCTTAAATATGTCCAATACTAATTTGAACAAGATTAGTGGAGTGATGTTTTTAACTATGTTCCCTTTCTCATGAGCAACTTAAGATATATTATACATGTATAATTCAAATAAATAGAAAAGATGAAAAACAAGGATGAAATATCCCACACCAATGAGATCATAACATGATAGAAAATATACTAAGAAGGTTGTAATGGACATAAGAGATGGGGGCACTAAACTTGGAATTCTTGGTCTTGTTGAGAGAAGAAAATATTCAAGCTTCTCCAACTTCCCTTGTTGGTTTGCATGCGCCATAGGTAGCATAGTTAACATAGGGTTGGGAGTGCCTTCACATGTTGAGGGTTACAACTAAAAATCACTGACTGTACCCCTGTAACTAGTTACTATCACTACACCAGTCAAATCCTTGGTGTTCTCAGTGACAAAGGCAATGAAAAGATAATCTAACCAAGAAAAAAAAAATGCAAAGAGACGTTCTTACTTTCCAAACCAAGCCAATTTTTTTTGGAAAGTTGACTTCCTGAGGATGCATGACTTATTTTGTGTTTTCATAATGGCAAAAAAGTCATACTAAGTTTTTTTCAAAGTAAACTTAGAAGACAAAATGACTAAGTATGGAAAACAGGACAAACAGAGTTATACAGCGATCAGCACATCAGCGCACATGCAAGAGACTAAATAAGAGTATGCGTATTTAGATATATGTTCTATGTGATGTCTACATACTAAGTCCAGACACGCATGGCATGGCATGATAGTACAGAGAAGTTACAGACAGATTAGTACACCAGCAGTCCAGAAGACAGAGCATGAAAGCCGACTAAGTGTTTTGATCAGCATATATTATTTTGTTATGTAAAGGCCAAGCGCCTATGATAGTATGTTTTTAATGATGTAATTAGTAATTTTGTAAACATGATTAAGAAAATTAGTTTGGAAGCATTGTGTATTATGTTTTAGGGCTAACCATAAGTCTTGTTTTGGGTCTCGTCTATTCGGGTATGAACATATAAGTATGTAATGTAAAGTTATGTTACAAGTGTCAAATAATATGCATGAGAAAGAAATAGAAGAGCAGTATAATGAATTCAGTATGAGATAAAGCTCTTTAAGAGAGTAAGAGCATTTGCACATAAATGGAACTGATCAGACAATAATGTCATTACAATAGTTCACTTTTGATATAGTGTATATCAACTATCAGAAGGTTGTAGCCTTCATCCTATTGAGTAGTGAGCCATATAACTTTAACAGGGTTTTGTAAAGACTCCTAACAGGGTCATTATACTTGCATTATAAAGACTGCTTCTAACAGGGCAAAGGAACTTTAATAGGTTCATTATACTAGTGCAATATTTGTGGGTACTAATTCCCACCGAGGTTTTCCTCTGATCAAGGTTTCCCCGTAAACATATCATGTGTTATGTGTTCTTGTATTGAGCTTCATTGGATGTATGTTTGATTTATGTTTAAGTTGTGGAAATATAAAAAATAGACAAACACTGATTCAGCCCCCCCCTTCTTAGTGTTTCTAACAATTGGTATCAGAGCTCTGGTCCTCTGAAAGAAAGTTTAACCACTTGAGGAGATCATGGACTCAGCAGAAGCAAAACATTTGAAAAAGAATCTTGAATCAGCTCTTGAAGATCTTGACAGATCTAAAAAAGAAAATGAAGAACTTAGACTAAAAGTTGATGGCTCATAAATGCTTATCAAGAAATTGAGAAAAGATTTGAAATATTGTTCTACAAGTGATTTAGGGAAAATGGTCAAAAAGTTGAATGAAGAGAACATGTCTCTGAAAGATAAAATTGAAAATCTAGATGAACAACTAACTTATAGTCAAATTGTTATTGAAGAAAAGATCAAAGAAAGCAAACAATTAGAAGATGAACTTTTGCAAGCAAACATGAAAGTCTTGGAATTGAAGAACGTAAAGAAAAAGATGGAATTTGAATTAACAGAAGAAAAGAATAAGATTGATAAACTCCACACAAGTTCTGATTCACTTCAATCTTAGCTCAATGCACAAAATCTAAGAGGCAACACTACTGGTCTTGGATACAGTGTAGCACAAATTGAAATCAATTCATTAGAAGAAAGAAAGAAAGCACATGAAGCATCTTTAGAAGCAAAAAAAGTTTAAAATGTTGCAGAGATTAAAATAGATCCACCTAAAGGAGAAATCATGCAAGCTAACAGAACTTGTTATGCATGTAATAAACATGGTCATTTGGCAAGAGATTGTAAAGAGGTAAGAACTTTCAATGGTTATTGTTACTCCTATAATAAGTTTGGTCACAGGGCTATACATTGCAGTAAAAATAGAAGAAATCAGTCACAACACAATCAGAGAAATCAGCCTCAAAGAAATTTGTAGAACATTACATGTCAGATATGTAACTACAATGGACACACAGCAAAGCGGTGCAGCATGATGAACAAGAACATCAGACCTCCTATCATTTGTCACACATGTGGAAAGGCTGGACACATCTCAAGGTTCTGTAGATCCAGAACTCAAAAAAAAGAGGATCCTAAGAAATCACTATTTGAAGAACAAGGAGAAGTCAAGTTTGTTCAAGAAAAATAAGATTCAAGAAAAATTTGGGTTGAAGTAAAGAAGGACAATGATGTTGACAAAGTAGTTGATGCATCCACAGTGAAAACATCCTCTATTTTTGGTTGAATAGACCTTCTTGGTCTTAGGGGGAGCTATTCTAGCCCGGTACCCCTGTGCAGCTGGTATACTCACCTTCGAATATGCTCCTATGGATTCATGCTTATGATCACATGATATAGTAGTATGCATACACGCATTGTCTATAATGCATTCAGAACAAAGTTTGAAACTCTCTGTGAAAACTATGTACGGTTGCAAACATTAAATTCAGTAACTTTTATAAAAAGATGTAAGTGTTTGATCTTCTTCACATTTGCATTTGAGATCACAGAATTTGGAGATCACAGGAGCACTAAGCCTCAAAGCATGGAAGCATAACAGATTTGGTGGTTAAAAAGCATGGTTAAGAAGTTGGAATGGAAACCTAGCAGTCGCACCGTTTCAAATTTTTGTGAAACCCTATTTAATCAATCATCAAGTAAGTATGGCAACTCCAATTGTATTTGACATTGCTGAGAGGAAGAGATTTTTATTTAAGAGGCATCCTTTTAAATTCATACTAGATGATGTGGAAGGAGCTTTCTCCAAAACTCCATTAGGAGTTGTTCACGTAGAAGACATCTGCGCTTACATTTATTGTAAAAAGGAAACAATTGGAGATAATTGTATAGCCACTCTCATGGCTTTGATGATGAAACCAGACTATTCATTCAAGGATGAATATGTGCACCTCACAAACAACCCTATCTTTGAGTATTCGAATGCACACAAATTCTACAAACCACAATGGTTTAAAATCTTGTTGAGAAGGATTCATGATGACCTCTACTAGATTGGTGAAGTTCCCATCTGTATTACTGCAGACCTAATCCATAACATGACTGGACTTCCTAATACTAGACTAGTTCTTCCTACTGGCGAGGATGTCAAGAAACAGGTTGAGCAAGCATGCCTATCTAGAAGTGACAGGTGTGGTATGACAGTTGATCCTATCAAGGAACAAGAAATAAAGCTTCTAACTATGATCCTTGGCTACAAGTTCCAGCAAGCAAGTAGATTGAATAGTGTCTCTACAGCAACTGTTCTAGTAGCTATCAGAATGGTGAAGGATAAAACTTAGTACAATCTATGTGAGATATTGCGTGCCCAATTGATTGACAACATTCGAGTTATCAAGCATGACAAGAGAAAGACATTCAGGTTTGGGTCTTTGATCATCTATCTATACTTACATATTGTTGGTAAGGTTGCAAATCTTTACCTAGATAGAAGCAAACCTACAATGTCTCAGATTTCACTTAAAGCCACATCATAGAGCAGTGCAAAATATGCCATGGACATGGATATCAAAAATTTTAGGATCAAGATGCAAAAGAGGTTCAGGATACTTGAGAAGATTATTGAAAAATATAAGGAAACCATATGCTTCATGGTAGAGACTGACTACAATTCCATGGAGGCAGTTGAGCCTAGAAATAAATGGATTCATCCACTTGGGTATGAAGTGGAGGAACATGTATTAGAGAGATATGCACAGGTTCTTTTGTCTATGCCTAAAGATCCCAATGAGCCTAGATGGGGCACTTACAGAGGGAAGACTAATGCAGTTGATTCTATATTATATAGTGTTGATAAAAAAGAAAGGCATCTAAGATCACATCTAGCATTCTAAAAGCTCATGGTGTCACTCAAGAAGATCTTGACAAAGCTAGAGAAGCCAAGATAGCCAAAGAACTTGAGAAGATTGATGATATCCAGAAGAAGAAGAAAGTAGAGAGCACCTCTACGCCCTCTACCACCATTGACCTACACTCATCTCCACCTTCTATACCAAGCAAGAAGTCTAGAGGAAGGAAGAAAGCACCCACATATCACCCATCCTCAAGGAACACACGGAGCATAGTAAGGAATAATCAAGCTCCTCCTGAGGTAGGATTCATACCTAGTCTAAATGTCTTAAAGAACAGGATTTTTAATGAAGGTAGACTAGACACAATTGCTAAGGTCTATGAAAAGTATCAAGAGATTGATAAAACTAAGATACATTCTATGATCATCTCTCACATGATTAAGTTTAAGAAGTCAGTTCTTGAACTTAAGATAGTGATACCTGATAAGTTATGGAACATGCTAGAAATAATGAAGAGACATGTAATTGAGGAAGACATGAGGATAAGAGAAGAAACATTGGATAATATTATCCCTGTACGCTCACATGATGAGAAGGCAATTCTATTAGATCTAGTGAAGCCTCATCTCAGAACCAAGACAAGGACTCTTCAGATTCTGAACAAAGAGTATGAGCAGATAGGAAAAGAAACTGAAAAGGAATTTTCACAAGTATTTATGGATAGACACATGTATCCATCAATGGTTCCTACAACTAAGGTAACTCTAGATCCTCCCAAACAGGTTACAGAACCAGTAATTCAAAATACACCTATGACAGGTCCACAGGTTTTAGTGCCCTCAGTGTTAATAACTAATGATATAGAAAAAGACTCAGAAGATACTATAATGGTTGATAATATCAAGATATCCATGACACCATCTGACAATGACATGGACAAAGTTGATAAAGTATTTGTAAGCACTAAAGAAATGTGCACTGATGATACATTTGTACAGCAGGATGAAGTTCCCTCCAATGATGCAATAGACTTAAATAAAGAGAAAGACACTGAAGATGATGAGACACCAGTCAAAGAGATACCAATAAAGAGTGAATGCATGGATACCAATCAAAATACTATATTCACTCCATCCACTTTACCATCTACATCATTGTTGTCAAGGTTAACTCCTGACTCAGCAAGTCTAGATGCATGGGGAGAAGAGGACTTAATAAAGATCAGCGTTCTAGCTATGGAAAAGGCCAAAGAAAAACAAGCTATGAGGAAACCTCTTTTCTTGGAGTCAGTTAACATTTTGAATGACTTAGTACCTGCAGAAAAGAAAGTAGCCAAGATTCAATCAGTTGAAGATGTTGATAGCATTCTAACAAGCTTCAAAGCACACTTTACAAATCTAGTAGACTTTGCTACTAGAATTGCAGAAGATGAGTATAAAAAGGAGAGATTGAATGAATTGGTAAATAATTTTATGTTAGACTTAAAATATTTAAAGATTGGGAAATCTATATTGAAATAATTGGCAGCCAAAGGTAAGAAAGTTATAGCAAACTGCATGGACAGAGTAAAGTTCACCTCTGAACATATCAAAAAGATAGAAGAGGAAGAGATCATGGTGGAAAGTATAATAAAATCAGTTGAGACATCCTCACAAGACATGAACATATGTAACAATTTCTATCAAGGTTAGTTGGACAAAATTGAAAAGGCTAAGTTGGAGATCAGTAAGATAAGAGTCAGACAAACTCAATTAAGAAATGCACTTGCGCCCTCTCTAGCAGTTCTGAATGAAAACATCAAATAGATTGATGCCACCATTGTGACATATGATCAAGGTCCCTACATGGATTTGATGAAGATGGAGAAGCTAACATATGCCTTATGGGTGCATCTTCAGATAGTTGATGCAATGAAGGTATTCTGGCAGAAATAAATCCAATCTCTTTAGATTGTGTACCCAAATGTTTACATGGAGTAAGTATCTAGAAGACTTACAAGTTTTGTACACCTTTGTCATTAATGTCAAAGGGGGAGTAATAGAGAATGTGTATATATGGGAAGCAGTATATGTATATATTAAAAGATGCTATGATAGACAGTTTTTTGTGATTAAGTCATTTTGAGAAACTTGGCCACATTCCTTTGTTGCCATAAATGACAAAGGGGGAGATTGTTGGCAAGTTGACTTCCTAAGGATGCATGACTTCTTCTTTTTTTATCATGGAAACAAAGTCATACTAAGTTTTTGTCAAAGTAAACTTAGAAGACAAAATGACTAAGTATGGAAAATAGGACAGATAGAGTTATACAGCGATCAGCACATCAGCGCACGTGCGAGAGACTGAATCAGAGAATGTGCATTTAGATATATGTTATATGTGATGTCTACATACTAAGTCTAGACATGCATGGTATGGAATGATAGTATGGAGAAGTTACAGACATATCAGTACACCAGCATTCCAAAAGATAGAGCATGAAAGCCGACTAAGTATTTTGATCAGCGTATATTATTTTGTTATGTAAAGGCCAAGCACCTATGATAGTATATTTGTAATAATGTAATTAGTAATGTTGTAAATAGGCTTAATCAAATTAGTTTGGAAGCATTGTGTATTATGTTTTAGGGTCGACCATAAGTCTTGTTTTGGGTCGCGTCTATTCAGGTATGAACATATAAGTATGTAATGTAAAGTTATGTTACAAGTGTCGAACAATGTGCATGAGAAAGAAATAGAAGAGTAGTATAATGAAGTTAGTATGAGATAAATATCTTTAAGAGAGTAAGAGCATCCATGCATAAATGGAACTGATCAAACAATAGTGTCATTACAGCAGTTCACTTTTGATATAGTGTCTATCAACTATCAGAAGGTTGTAGCCTTCATCCTATTGATCAGTGAGCTCTGGCAGTGAGCCATGTACCTTTAATAGGGTTTTGTAAAAACTCCTAATAGGGTCATTGTACTTGCATTGTAAAGACTAATTCTAATAGGGCAAAGGAACTTTAACAGGTTCATTATACTAGTGCAATATTTGTGGGTACTAATTCCCACAGGGGTTTTCCTCTGATCAAGGTTTCCCCATAAACATATCATGTGTTATGTGTTCTTGTATTGAGCTTCATTGGATGTATGTTTGATTTATGTTTAAGTTGCTGAAATATTATAAATAGATAAACACTGATTCACCCCCCCCCCCCCTCAGTGTTTCTAAC
>MU225153.1:429897-442912 GCA_018584345.1 Thuja plicata
ATTTTATTGATTCAAACTATTACAAACTTGATCCATCTCAGATCAACACCTCCCTACTTCATGGATCTCCATCTCAAGAGACATTAACTCTCCAAATACCTGAGAGTAACCATTCAACTAACTCTAATTGTCACATAACAGTCTGATTATTAGTGACAAAACACAAGAAATAGTTATCAAGTTGACAAAAAAAGTTGTCAAATCGACAACACAACACCCTTTGCCCATTCTAAATACTAATAAAAGGTTTAGAAATAACCTTAGAAATCTAACTTAACCTATAACCCCTATTAACCCCAACTAACTCCAATTAAGACCTATTTGGCTTATATTGCCAATATAGGCAATTTACAAGACTTTGCACTCTTAGTGCTCTTAACAATATTTAGAGGCTTCTATAGCCTTATTACATCATTATAGACCCTTATAGGTCATCTTCCCAATCCCCTAACCTAGGATCAATCCATAACCCATAATAACAAACCTTTGTTTCATTAGTTTTATGCCATATCAAAAAATTATCCTCAATTCATTCTCCTACAATTGTAACTACAAGTCTCTGGATAAATTCTATATATATAATTTTGAGCATTCTAGCTAAGAATTATTTCAGTATTAATCAGAAAGGTTAAAATAAATGCAAAATATACGTAAACAGGCAACTAGTTGAAACACCGACTTTCTACTTTCATTGCTTTAGAATCCTATTTAACAAAAAATTAATGGAATTTGACTTATAAATATAAGAGAAACTTCCATGAAATACAGTCAATTGGCCTCGATGGTTGACAATTTTTCATTGTTACAATTCAACCTCCAATAAATATAGGGAGAAAGTAAAGAAAATACCACTTCTAGATGCAAAACTTAGCATTATATCCAAGTATGACTACTTTAGATCTTTCATAATAGATGATCTAGTATTTTTCATCCCAATTGTAAGAAACTTCAGAACATATTTGAGTCCCTCGTCTTCTAATTCTGTATCATCATTCTTCTCCATGTATATTTCTTGTTCTTTGATATCTTTAGAAAATTGTCTGTACTTCTTGTTGGTACTATTTCTTGTTTGTAATATGCCGAGTAAAATTTTGAAGTCTCCTGTCATTCATGTTATTCAAAGGTTTAAAATCATGGTCAAAATTGTTCTTATGCTTCTGTGAATTTTGTTCTGGCCCTTAACCTAGTTGGAAATAATGAAAAACCCTTGTTTCATGTATCCTAGTGTAATTCGGTCATAAAAACCATAAGCGTTGAAATGTTTTCTAATTTCATGTTACATTTTTCACTTAAGTCATATCTCTAATGGGTTTGTTTTAAGTGTTCATGTTTATTAAAGTTGTCGATCCTAACACCGTGGTCTTACATTATTCCCTTAATCCTAAGTCCACTGAGATTTTAATAAGATTCATTATATATCGAGCAAGTGTGTTTTAATCAGACGGTCCGCTTAATGGCTTAATCCCAAACCACTTGAGATCTACCAGGTAACCCATTAAGCCATGATGCCACATGTAGATGGTGGGTCTGATGGTCGTAAAAGTTCTCAGCTAAACAGTGGGCAGGTCATAAAAAATTGATGATAGACTTAATTGCTTAAAGGAAAAGTGCACACCATCTAATGGATAAGAAATTAAGCGGTGTTGATGCATTTCAAGCGAAGTAATGTGGGTCCTATTGCTAGCAGCATAAAGGTGATTAAATTTTAGAAAGATCTAACGGTTGGTGTAATCGCTTAAAGATAAAGTGCTTAAGATCTATCTGTTAAGCGATTAAGCGGTGAAGACATGTGGCAGTTGGTGGACCCAGGTATTTTGAGCTGGCAAAGAGTAAAATACAGACAACTTATTTCTAATCAAATAGTCAGCTTAATGGCTTATCTCAAAAGTAATCGAGATCTAGCGTCCAAGACATTAAGCACTGTTGACACATGTCCTAGTGGGTCTGGCTGAGATTGTAAAGATAGAATTAAAGGAGTAGCACCTATAGAAAAGATCAACGGTTGGCTTAATCGCTTGAAGATAAAGTGCGTGAGATCTAACAGATAAGAGATTAAGCCATGATGACATGTGGCATAGATGGTGGGTCCTGAACAACTCAATTATCATGTTAATAAGGTTGTAGATTTGAAAGGATCGAACGATCAGCTTAATGGCTTATCTCAAAATTTCTCAAGATCTTGCATCCAAGCCATTAAGCAGTGTTTACACATGTCCTAGGTGATGACATTGCAAGAGAAGTCAGTAAAATCTAAGTGAGATAACTTCCAGACAGGTTAGAATAAATTGGATGGTGGACTTAATCACTTAAGGAGAAGAAGCACAACATTTATCATATAAGAGATTAAGTCGTACTGACACATGTCCCAAGTGAAAAGTTATTTTCCTAAAAAGAAGAGGGTTGTCTGATGAAGGAGATGTTAATCAAAATCTACGGCTCATATTCAAAGTTACCAAAATGAGTTTCAGTGAGCCGTTAAGCTGTGAATTTGAAGTAGGAAAATTGATTGCAGAATGTGTGGCCACTTCAGTTCTATTCAATGTGAAATATTGATTTGACTAAAGCAGTATAATTCATTGTTTCATCTTGAAGTTGACATAACTCACCAGAATTATCCAAGTGAAGAAACAGAATTGCAGAGATATTCAGCTCCTCATGACTAAATTGTAGAATGGGTAAGTCATCTCTAAATACAGTAAGATTCACAATTCAAAAGGCTTTCAGAATTATTGTTTCAAAATCTGAATTTCACCTTAGTAAAAAGCCTTAGTTTCAAAATGGCCCCTAGGATTGAAATTTTAGGAGAAGTAGATTATCAGAAAAAAAATGTTAGGGAGGATCTCCTACAACAATTGAAAGGACCCATGGGTGATGCAACCCAAATTAAAAGAATAGTCCTGACACATCCCCATTTTAGAGTAGAAGAGGGTTTATATGACTCGGGTAGATGGGCTAAAGATGTTAAAACTAGTCTGAATGGTCTAACTTTGTTTAGAACTTCCTACAGCCAGAGGAATTCCCCTACCCTAGATTGTAACATATGGGACTTAGATGTGGGAAAGTTGATAGTACCTAGGGTGTTTATGGATACAAATTTGTTTACCCTGATATCCAACACTTATGATAAGGTATCCAGGGTTGTTAGAGATATACAGGGGAACATGTTGTTGAGTGTCACAACCAATGAAATCCGAATAATTTTCAAGTTGAGTGATACTTCAAAACAAATGGATGATATTGAATTTGATTATTTTAAAGAAGTGTACCAGACCCAGAGGGAATACTACAGAAATGAGGCCTTGAGAAGATATTTTAACAAGATAGGGGATCTAATTGTAGTAGGGCCTAAAACACCAAAGTGTTTCAAGTTGGATTATTTCAATGGTAAGGCCAAGAAAATGTATAGTGCCCTATTCCAAGTCCCAGGAGAAGATTAAGAAACAACAATGCATGTCCATATAATGCTCATGGTGGTTCAGATCCTACATCCCCACCTATCAGTGGTTTTTGACTATGCCTCTTACATTGCCCAACAAATGCATGAGGGTTTGGAAGGTATCCAATATAGTAACATACTTAAGCCAATGGGATGGTATTCCCTTATGATGCACATGTTTTTCTTCAATAATGCTAACTTATTTGAGGAAGAGATGGACCTGACCAAGTTTCAAGGTGATGAGGATTTGCCTATTCAAATATGGAGTGTTGATCTATCATGGGGTAGAAAAGAAGCCAGTTATGTATACTTTGACAAGGTTTTCCACTAGGCCTAAGTCATTATTGTGCAAACAGAATGCCAGGATCCATACTGATATGATGAGGTTTTTGAGACCTATGGAATTTTCCCTAGAATTGAAGATTGCCCATAATTGGAGAGATTTGATTTTATACCTTGTTTCTACAATGATAAGGGTTTATGGATTTAGGGGAACTCCCAATGTGTTTCCCTATAGATTCCCATTGAAGATTGGAATTGCAGAGATTCTGAGACAATTGGGTGGATTACATGAGGAAGCCCTGACAGGAAAAATGAAGGGAAGTATCTTCCCTACTCTTACAAGATCCCACCATTTCATTATCATAAAAGGTGGGTGGGCATAATTTGATAAGTATTTCGAGCCCTATCATCTAGCAAATTTTGTATCTAGATGTGCAGATAATGAAGATTTCATAATGGGCATGTTCAAAAAGAGAACCAAGTGCTTGACATTAGAGCACCAATTTAATTTCCTCAAGGATATTATTAGAAATGTTTTTGATCTAAGTGAGCAGAAGGTTAGGAAAGAGAAATGGCTAGTGTACAAGAAATCTTTGGAATTTGTGCACAATTTTGATAAATCTTATGATCCTTTGTATTGGTGCCCAAAAATGCTAAATTGGATTTCCTATGGACTTGTCAATCCAATGCTTGGAAACCCAAGTGATTTGGCCAGCTAACAAGTCACAACCAAAGCAAGGTTGGAACTTCTGTAATTCTGGCTCTGCAAAACCAAGGCTAGTAGTCCTATACCTTGTCTTATCCTTCAAGTTACAAGGCTTTTTATAACAAATAAGAAATACTTCAACCTTCTCTCTCAAGTATGGTAGGGAGCTTGAAAGAAATCTAACTGAAAGAAATATATCATGAACTGTAAACTAAAATACTTTAAGTAATTGAAATAATGTTTAGTAAATCTGTATGTAAGTTGAAATGAATAGATAGATAAGATATCTTAAAACTATAAAAAAATGTGTTTGAAATACAATAATGGGAAAGTAATATACTAAGAGGGGGGGGTAAATCAGATCTTAAAAATTAAACACTTAAAAAAAACTGATCCACATTCATACATAAATGAATCTAATGTAATCTCAAATAGCATCCACACAATAAAATAAGTAACACATAACATAATAACTTGGTAACCCAGAAACCCAAATAGGTAAAACTGGGGTGGGGATGACACCCACAAAATTCTCCACTACTATAGTAATAAAGTGTACCTATTAAGGTTTCAATGTTTGATTACAAAATGTAATCTACCGTGTGAAAGGTCTGCCCAGTTAAGAGCTTCAGATCATTACAATCTACCCTATTAAAGGATTTAAACTTACAATGAAGTAAGCACTCTGTTAAGAGATAAAGAAAGGCCTACTAAAACCACTATGTTAAGAGATTTTCACCTGATATAATGATTAGAAAGTCTCAAGTATTGATCCTTTGTTATGCACTTTGATACTGATGATGGATCTCCTCTTTCTAGTACCTTTTATGATCTCATAATCTGATATAATTTTTACTCTGTTGTTCACTATGTTCTTGATCTCTGCTTCTAAACAAAATAACCCTCTGTGCATTTCACTTCTGAAAATGCAATTTCCACACACCACATACATACTTACAAAATAGGGTTCATAAGCAATCTAATAGAGCTGTTCAGATCTGATAGAGAGATCTAGATCAATGATCAAGATATGATATCCATGCCTTGATGGTAAAACAATTAATGCTTACAATGAGTCATGCATAGGATAAAAAAATTAAATGCATAACTAACTCTGTATGAGAATATTAAATGGATAAATAAGTCAGCCTAAAAGGCTTATTCAAGTCGGCCAGATCACTTATCCTTGAAGTTTGTAGCATACTAGACATGTATACAAAAACTATCCTGCTCGGCACTTGACTGTCTGTCACTTGGCACTTAATATCCCTGTATCCTTCTCGGCTCGGCAATGTAACTAGGCAAACTGAAAAACTTCTCGGCAATGTTGCTCAGCCTTGCATAGTTTCAGCTCGGCCATAGTAATAACCAACTAAAATTGCGTAAGTGAATGACTAAGTGTTGGTCACTAATCATCAACAGATCTTAGAGATTAGCAATCTCCCCCTTTGATATTAGTGGAAAAAAAACTTATCATTACTTCCATTCATTTTATCAAAATATTGCCTAAGTATACAAAGTACTCCCCCTAGGAATATACTCAGAATAATTCATACAAAAAGTTTACATGCCTTCAAAATTTATATACAAGTGTACATGTGCTATACTGATGTATCCTTTCATACTTCCTTACCAACTTCCTTACTAACTTCCAACTTCCTTACTAACTTCCCCCTTATTTTTGTCACTGATTGTTGGTAGGGTTAAGTTTTACTTATCCAAAAATTGATTATGAAGTTGCAAGGTGGATTCAAATGTAGTATCCCAGCTTTCTTTTGCAATCTTCATAACTTCTAATTTTATTTCTAGCTCGGTAGCTAGACTCACTAAACTCTCTGCACTCGATATATTTTCACTGCTCTATGATAACTCCTTTGCTTTTGAGAGTTCCTTTTGTATTACCTCCAAGTGAGGCAATAGACTTTTCTAAATTGTTATTAGTTTGGCCCTTATTTGACCATCTTTATACATAAGCTCAGTTATTCTCCTTTGTGCATTTATCAACTTATTAAAATGTAAAGAACTAGAAGTAGTATCTTTACCTAAAGTAGCACCAGTTGATCTCAAATCTAACTGTAGCTTCTCAACAAGCTGTAGATTATCCTTAGTGAAAAATTCAACATCACATAATTTCCTATACAAAGAATAAACATTGGCTGTAACTTTCTCTAAAGTTTCTACAAGAATAAAAAGTTCAACCTGTTTTGTTGCTATCTCTTCTAAGAACTTCTCTAGAACTTTTCTCTCAAATCTTCTTTGGGGCCATTGTAGAAGCTTCTCATTGTTGTCTATGTCCTCATCTGTTACTTTCTGTATAATGTTGACTAGCTGATCAATGATTGGAGCTTGAGGCATTTCATCCTCTAAGTCAAAATCCTTTGCAAATATGTCTTTAATGTCATGCAACACCTACTTTTTCTTTTGTTCTATCTTCAACTCTTCCTATCTCTTCTTCCTCTTAAGAAATTCTTGAAGAGTCCCTATTTGTTCAAAAGATAACTCATTGGGATTCCATGGTGGAATGACAATGACTTCATCTAATGTTACATCTAAAGTTGGAGACTTCTTCTTCAAGATTTTCTTCTTCTTCAATTCTGGAGAACTTATGCTCGGCAGCATAATATATTTTCCTTTGATGGTGTCAACATCCAATGCCTCCTTCAATTCTTTCAATTTTTTTTGGGGGTTCAACATACTCCTAGTTTTGGAACTAGTGGGAGTGGATGATGCAGAGTGTGGTAGATCAACCAACACTTGCACTACCTCTACTTTTTTAGGCTTATCAACAATACCCTTCATTCCTACTCCACTATCTAAAACTATCTTTACAACCTCTAAAATAGGTGGATGCTATGAAGTTACCTCTTGTTCATTTGTTTTCTTTTGTCCTTCACCTTTCTGATCACTGCCAACTTCAATTATTTCATCAGATGTTGTGGTCTTTCCTTCTTCTGTATCAGTTTCCTTAATAGGCGAGTCAGTGTCTTTACCACTCAACATCTCTTTTTCCTTGGCATTCAAATTGATTGGATCATCAACTATATAATCCAAAGGACTATCTACAGTCAGATCAATAGAGTTTGTTGCATCTAATGCATCTTTGGTCTTGTCCTTTTCATTGGCAATTTGCCCTTGTGTTACCTGTGGTTCAGGGGTAGTCTTGACTTCAACTTCTTTTGTCTTTTGCTTGGATGTCCCTTCACCAGATTTCTTATCTTTTGGAATGAGCAGTCCAAAGATTTCCTTCCAAATCCTTATGCTCTACTGTACTACACCTTCAATGTCATTATTCATAATAGCATAGCCTCTAAGTTTAGGAACAAATCTTCTCTTGTATTCCTCAATGAATTTAACTCTCTATTTTCAGGTGAGCTCAGGTATTACCTGGGCTAGTGTTCCTTCCCTGATCTGCCTTTTTATGGACAGTGCAAATTCCCATTTTCTTGACAGAAAATTATAAAGTTCATGTGGCACATGATTTCCTATCTCTGTAGGAGTTAATTTGAAAGTACTCATCATGTCCAAGAGTGCTTCATGTACTTTGTGCCTATCTTCTATTTTCAACTTTTCATACTTAATGAACTTAAATGTTGCTAACTCTGCTGAATTCCTCAAAGTATCACATACCTCATCAATACTTGCTGGTTTCTTGAATTGAGCTTTAGGTATGTTGTTGGGTTTGTCAGTTTCTATCTTCTCCTCATCACTATCTATTCCCAAATTTTGTCTTCTTCTTGGTCTCTTTGTTGGCTTACTCATCTCAGCCTTAGGAGCAACCTTTGCTTCCTTTCCAGAACTAGTTTCTGCAACTTTCCTTTTGCCATATACTTTTGTTTACAATTCTACTAGGGAAGTAATAGTAGATTCTCTTTTCCTCAGATGATTAGCTGCAGGAAGTGTAATCTTAGGTTTGGCATTTCTTTTCTTGGTTACCATTACAATTGATGGTTTCTTTCCCTTAGCTTTCTCTGTAACCTCTTTTGATGCACTGACTTCCTCCTCTATAGAAATATCCTCACCTTGTCCAATGGTCAAGCCTAGAGGTGCATCCTCAGGTTCTTCATCACTACCTAAGCCAACCATTTTCTTGAGATTTTTCACAATCTTCTTTCTTTTCCTTTCCATAGTTCCTTCATTCAAACTTCTAGAAATTTTAGCCTTAGCTTCATCAAAATTTCCAAATATCTCTGTTGTAGTGTCAATTGCCTTAGCTAGGAGTGTAGTGATGGCAGTTGATGCTTCATCAACATTGATTTCATAGGGAAATGGTTCTAAGCATGTTACCCTAGGAGTCACTGCCTTGATATAAGTATTATCTGTATCAACTAGAAAATAGATTTCCTCATAGTTCTTCTCCACTAGTGACTTAGGAATCCTAGTCCTTAATCTCATTCTCTTCTTGAGTTCTAAAAAATAGCTTCCCATAATGCTATTGAAATTGCTCCCTAGTTTCTCAATACATTCACTAATCTGAACTGTTATGGGCCTATCCTTTTTCCAAACAATATTTTCTAGTGTAGGAAATTTATCTTGAATGTAGAATAATATACAGACTAGTAAAGAACCAAACTTACATGATGAGCTCTTAGCCTTTTTGATTGATGCTAGGTTCTCAGCTAACTATGTTTGTTGTATCTCGGCAAGATCATATGTGTGACTCTTCTTCACAATTTTCCATGCCTGATTAACTATTGTACAAGGAACACTATCCAATCTATTGGACTGATAGAACTTATGTGCTATAACCCTTACTCCAAAGTCAAGTTCTAGGTCAGTAATTGTAGATATAGTCATACCACTATTATTCCATACTGCTCTAGTGTTCAATGTAATCTCTTCTTTGTTGTTATCCCTCATGGTTCATTTTCCATTTACTACAGGATATCTAGTCACTCGATGAATCATGCTTTTAGTGATCTTGACTGGTCCATTATCTAACCACATACTCATGTCATGAACTCGGCTAAGGATAACCTTTATCCATTCATCTTTGAAACCTTGGGGAAAATCTAGGGCACGAGTTAACCCTTTTTTGGCTAGATGTTTGAATTCTTCCTTCAGAACTCCATTTTCACACAATTTACTGTAGGATTTCCTCAATTCACTATATCCTACTTCTCCAATCTTAACCATATAACATGATTGTACATCATGAATCATAAGTATCTTGGGTGGAATGGATGAGAGGGCTCTTGTTAAATCACTCTGTATCGCACTTTCAGGAACAGCTCTAAAGTTGAGAGGTTCACATTCATCACTCTGTATCAATTGAATTTGTTCTAGTTCTGCCTCCATACTCTTAGCTGGTGTGGAAGAACTTGCAGCCATAATTTTGAAATTTAGGGTTCAAAGGATGTAAAATAGAGTACCTCGGCAAGTAGCTCTTTGCACTATTCACTGTTCACTGTTCACCTTAGGATTGCCGATAGCACGCTAATAAAATCTTTGATGCTAAACTCAGTTAAGATCAAATTTGTAAATTACTTCAATCAATCTGTTAACCAGTAAAAATCGCAAGGTAAAAATGAAATTTCAACTGTTTACCCTTTATAAGCTTTGAAGGGTAAAGGTAGGTGAGCATTGAATGTTCTACCCGTTGAGTTAGTGCAAGCCAGCTGTCCTCGGCTTTAACACAACTTACATCCCACTCGGCTCACTACACTCTGCCTTCACAAAATTTACTCAGCCAACAAAACTCAGCACTTACTAAATAACTTGTCTTTAGTGTCCATGAATAGTACTTGGCACCTATTAGTGTAGTTGACTCATCTCAGCATTTGTCTTCAAAAATATGTCCCGGTGCATCTTAGCATATGCAAATATGGTATTTTGTACATTTTATGTTAGGAACTGATGTAAGATAAGAATTTTAAATATAGTTCCTTAAATACCTCTTTCTCTTAGTTAGAGATGATGTGATCACCTGATCCATTGGATTGGGTGACCTTAGCTTCATTAGCTTCACTGTTGCATGGTTCAGACTTTTTAACCCATGTCTTGTTCATCTGTTCCCTAATTTTCTCAACAGTAGGAGATGGTACTCTAGTCTTACAATCTTTCCTTGTATGACCAATTTTTAGACAACTGTGACAAACTAAGCTTCCATTCATCCAACTTTTAGACTTACCTCTGAAATGTGTCCTTATGCAGTTTTCTGGAACATGTCCATACTCACCACAGTAATGAAAACTATGCCATGTATTGTAATCCCAATTATGAGTATTGCCTTTTCTTGGTGATTTCTCTTGTACCTTTGATGTCCATTGTTGTTTACCTTTAGATCTGCAATCTTGTGCTCTATGACCATATTTTTGATAGTTATAGTAATTGCCATTAAGTCTAGGTATTTTTCTTGCCTTTGTCTTACATTCACGTGCTTGATGTCCAAACTTATTACAGTTAAAGCAGTAACCATTAAAGTTAGTTTTTGGATTGGACTTACCATTCTTGCTTCAGCAAATATTTGTTGTATGACCTGGTTTCCCACAGTGGTGACAAACAGTTTTGTTGTTTCTCGGCTTTGCAGTCTTTCTTTCACCTATCTTGGTTGATTCTCCATCTTCAGTGGTTGTATGTTGTTCAGTGTGACCTAATCCAGAAGAATCTTTAGGTCTTCTTGATGCTTCCACTAGTTGTTCAAAGTAGCTCATGGCTACACTTGGATCATTCACTCTATTATTAAGTTCTTTCTCAGATCTCAATTCATCTTTCAATTGACTATTCTTAGATCTAAGATTAACAATCTCCAAGTCTTTCATGTTGATCTCCTGATTCACAAGTAGTAGTTGATTTTCCATGTCCACTTGATTGACTGTCATTGTTTGCACATCATGTGTTCTTTCATCAAGTCTAATAGTCAGCATTCTCTTGTCTTCTTCTACCATAGCCTTGTCATCTTTGGCTTTCTTTTTCTATTCAACAACTTCACACATTCTTATTGATTGGGCTTCTTGTTCCTTTTTCAATTTTTTGACTTCTTCACATAGTGCACTATTCTTTTCCAGTAGATCTACTATTGCTGCATCGCTCTCAATAGAATATCCATTCTAAAATAGATTTGTGGTGTCCTCTTCCTGATAATGAGTTTCATTCATCTACTTGGCCAATTCTTTCCTTGCATCCAAGGACTTCTTTAATTCTTGTCTTGTAGACTCAAGCTGTTGTAGTGCTAGCTGAATATCAATCTTTTGATTCTCAATGACTTTTCCCATCTTGTAGATCTCCATCTCAATATCTGTATTCTCAAGTTGATTATAACCTTTTTAGAGAACTCCGCTCTGATACCAATTGTTGGAAATACAATAATGGGAAAGCAAGATACTAAGAGGGGGGGTGAATCAGATCTTAAAAATTAAACACTTAAAAAAAACTAATCCACATTCATATATAAATGAACCTAATGTAATCTCAAATAGCATCCACACAATGAAATAAGTAACACATAACACAATAACTTGGTAACCCAGAAACCCAAATAGGTAAAACTGGGGTGGGGATGACACCCACAAAATTCTCCACTACTTCAGTAATAAAGTGTACCTGTTAAGGTTACAATGTTTCATTACAAAATGTAACCTACCCTGTGAAAGGTCTACCTGATTAAGAGCTTCAGATCATTACAATCTACCCTATTAAAGGATTTAAACTTACAATGAAGTAAGCACTCTGCTAAGAGATAAAGAAAGGCCTGCTAAAACCACTCTGTTAAGAGATTTTCACCTGATACAATGATTAGAAAGTCTCAAGTATTGATCCTTCATTATGCACTCTGATGCTAATGACAGATCTCCTCTTTCCAGTACCTTTTATGATCTCATAATCTGATATAATCTTTACTCTATTTTTCACTATGTTCTTGATCTCTGCTTCATAAAAAAATAACCCTCTGTGCATTTCACTTCTGAAAATGCAGTCACCACACACCACATACATACTTACAAAATAGGGTTCAGAAGCAATCTAATATACCTATTCAGATCTGATAGTGAGATCTAGATTAATGATCGAGATCTGATATCCATGCCTTGATGGTAAAATAATTAATGCTTACAATGATTCATGCATAGGATAAAACAATTAAATGCATAACTAACTCTGTATGAGAATATTAAATGCATACATAAGTCAGCCTAAAAGGCTTATTCAAGTCAGCCAGATCACTTATCCTTGAAGTTTGTAGCATACCAAACATGTATACAAAAAATTTCATGCTCGGCACTTGACTGTCTGTTGCTCGGCACTTAATATCCATGTATCCTTCTCGGCTTGGCAATGTAACTCAGCTCAGCAATGTAACTAGGCAAACTGAAAAACTTCTCGGCAATGTTGCTTGGCCTTGCATAGTTTCAGCTCGGCCATAGTAATAACCAACCAACTAAAATTGCCTAAGTGAATGACTAAGTGTTGGTCACTAATCATCAACAGATCTTAGAGATTAACACAATGAACTGAATAACTATAATTTAAATAATGATTAGACCAGTGCCTTATTCTACCATGGGAAATAGAGTCAAGATCATTCCAATCTTATGTTCAACCTCAGAGATAGTTTTACAAGAAAACTTATCACTTCAAAGGTGTTATGGAATGTA
>MU225153.1:445466-464769 GCA_018584345.1 Thuja plicata
TCTCCTTTTGAGTCTTCTCCCTCAGTAGAGTCACTAACTGAAATGCTTTGTTCAATAGAGTCGCCACCTTCTTATCAGAAGGAAAATACTTACTATCTTCTGAGTTCTTTTCTCCCAGTAGAGTCTTTAATATATCACCAGAGCTTCTAGGTAAAATAAAAAAATGTTCTTTTGACCAAGTCCCCAATAGAGTCACCAATTTGTTGGTGCCCAAAAATGCTAAATTGGACTTCCTATGGACTTTCCAATCCAATGCTTGGAAACCCAATTGATTTGGCCAACTAACAATTCACAACCAAAGCAAGGTTGGAACTTCTGCAATTTTGGCTCTGCAAAACCAAGGCTAGTAGTCCTATACCTTCACTTATCCTTCAAGTTACAAGGATTTTTATAACAGATAAGAAATAATTCAACCTTCTCTCTCAAGTATGGTAGAGAACTTGAAAGAAATCTAACTGAAAGAAATATATCATGAACTGTAAACTAAAATACTTTAAGTAATTAAAATAATGTTTAGTAAATGTGTATGTAAGTTGAAATGAATAGATAGATAAGATATCTTAAAAATATAAACAATGAACTGAATAACTATAATCCAAATAATGATTTGACCAGTGCCTTATTCTACCATGGGAAATAGAGTCAAGATCATTCCAATCTTATGTTCAACCTCAGAGACAGTTTTACAAGAAAACTTATCACTTCAAAGGTGTTATGGAATGTACATGCAACCTAAAACAAATTCAGAGATATTTCCAAAGGGTAATACTTCTCAGATGACAAACCAATTGACTAAGGCCTCAATCAACAGAATTTAACCATGCATAATGAGGAAACTAATTGAAAATATAGACTATGAATCAAATAAGGAAGCATGAACATCAAACTATCACTTTGAAGAAGTTCTATTGGTTTATCCGAGGGATTGATTGTAAAATAATAATGAAACTATTACGCATGTGAAAGAAAAAAGACTTATCTTTATTAATTTTGAAAAAATAGTACATTCGGGTCCATGTTATACTTGATTAAAAACTATCCAAATATGTGAAATTGTATTATATTGTATCCCCTCTTTACATTTTACATTATGTGTGTGTGTGTGTGTGTGTGTGTGTGTGTGTGTGTGTGTGTGTGTGTATATATATATCTGTGTGTGTGTGTGTGTGTGGCTTTCACACCTTTTTAGGGTGAAAAGACAACTCTTATTACAAATTATTTTGAAAAAACAATAAACTAACAAAAAAATAACTACCTAACTTTTGGATTTGGCTTTGGTCGAAAATCCAAAACACCTCATGAAAAGTTAATATATTTGCTGGAGATAGGAAATTTCATTTACCGAACTGGGTCATTTTTAGATTTGTAAAATTTGACCAAGGATATTATTAGAAATGTTTTTGATCTAAGTGAGCAGGAGGTCAGGAAAGAGAAATGGTTAGTGTACAAGAAATCTTTGGACTTTGTTCACAATTTTGACAAATCTTATGATCCTTTGAAGGAATTTTTCCCTTGGGCCAAGAAGATTGAGTCCCTGATGACACTATTAAAGGGTATCATGCAAACCATCAGTGAGAAGAGACAAAGGATAGTGGAAGCTAAGCTAGAAAAGGCACAAGCCATCTTAAGAAAACTTTCACAAGGAAGGATAATTCCACCAGGGAATTATATAGTATACAAAAGAAGGGGGTATAGCACCATTATGCCCCAAATTGACAAGGCTTCTAATCAGAAAGGCAAAAGGCTAGCAAATGCTAGTCCCCCGCAAATGCCTTCTCCCAAGAAACAAAAGGTGGAGGGAAAAGACAAAGATGCTAGTGCGCAGCAAATGCCCTCTCCCAGTCCCCTTTACAAATGGATGACCAAGTAGTTGTTGAGAAATTGGTTCAAATGGGGAACACTAGCCAAGTTTTGTCACTGCACAAGAACTACAAGAAGGAATGCCAGAGGCACCTAGGCATACAATTTTTGATCTCACAATGGTAGAATTTACAGGAAAAGAAATGGATCTTGTAACCAAATAGGCCAGTGAGGAGTTCTTGTTAGATGATAATTTTGTCAAGGCTAGGGCCTTTGTTCAATTTTTATGGAGAACTCACATTGATGATTACAAGGACAAATGCCAAAAATTGTAGGAAGCCCAACCAAATCAGCCTAAGGTTGATCTTGAAAAGGAGGTCAAACAGGAGTTAATGACCAAATTTGATAAGATCACTCCTGAAGAGGGTAGGGAGTTGGTAAAGAAGCAGGGAGTCCTTATCTTACCCTAGTGGGATTTGGCTGATGCAGTAGTTTTTAATGTTGTTAGAAAAGAGGGAAAACCATTGATCACAATTGGGACATTAATTGGTGCCCATTTTAGTGAAGATCATGCAGCCCTAGCAATCTAGGAATAAGAAAGATAAAAGGAGATTGAAGGAAAATGATCAAACTGAGGATACAAGAAACCTTATTGTTAAGAGAGTTTCTGATACCTCAGGTATTGAGATAGCTAATCTTGTTCTTGAAACTACCAATTTGAGTTTGAAGGTAGCAGAGAAGGAGAAAGATGCTTATAACAACTTGAACCTAAAATATGAATTTGTCTTAAAGGCATAAAATGATGAAAGGGTTAAATCCCTACAGAAGGATGATAGAATAGCATTTCTGGAGGGGAGGTAGACAATACAAGTAATTCCTTAGAAAATGATTGCACAGGAACCTCACCAACCTTCATCATCTAGCCCATATGTTGCTTACCCTCCTTCTCCCATACCCTCAAGCCCTGCTACTCTAACAGAAGCTGAAATGGAAAGAAACAAATTATTAGCAGAGAGGGAAAGGCTGGAAGAAACTACTAGAAAGAAGCTTGAAGAATCTTGAGCCTACAAAGAAGCTGAGGAGTGGGTAAAATAGAGGCACACTAACAAAGTATACTCTAGCCTCTTAAGATGTGCCAAGGAGGTAAATCTAGTTGATTTTTATTTGTTATGAAAAAGGGTCTTTAACATTATCAATGAATATGAAGCAGATAAAGATCAATGGAATTTAGTCATGGACACCTAGAAAGGAAAAGTTGCTGAAGTGAAATATTTTTATGCCATGTCCAAAGAGGAGAACAATATTGATATTTTTTTAACCAAAACTCACAAGTGTCTAAAGCTAATGGCAGACTTGGACACCAAAAGAAATATCCTCATCAGGAAAGTGGAAACTTTGAGAAGAGAGTTTTCTAAGGATAGGTATGAAATGCACCCCAACATGTTCAAGAAAGATGGTGATTTAAAGAATCAGGCACTATGGTTGAGACAAATAAAAGAAGCAATAAATGCCCAGACACATAGTATAATCATCTTGGAGGGCACAATTTTATTTGTCCAAACCATAAATATCATTAATAAAGCAAGGGAATTTTTTGAGTTCTGGAAAGAAGAAGTTAAGAAATTGAGTGCTAGCTGGGGTGAAGTCATCAGTAAGAAGGATGCAATCCTTGGTTTTAATTGGCCAAGAAATTAGGTATACTCATCTTGGAAGGATAGGTACCCAATTGTTAATCTAGATGAAGGTGTCCAGATGCAAGTGGATGAGGAGGCCCAATAGAGTAGTTGATGCAGTTAAGAATGGATATCATACATCATCAACATTAGAGGCAACAGTTTACACATGGTTGTCTCCCCACAAATACAAGGCAATTACAATCACAATGCAACCATAGGACAAAGGATCAGTTAGAGTATATTGTAATAGAAGTGGTTTTCTTATCCACTTTCTATTTTGTCCTATTGCATTCTTAAATTTTGTCTTCTAGCCTAGTCATTCAAAACTTGTTGCATCCTTGATCTTTAAGGATTCCAAGATGACTAGTGCTAGCTATATATATAAATTTGTAACATATTTGTAGAGGATGGTAAAAATAAGACTACAAAGCAGACTTCTAAATTGTGTCTAGACGTTGGTTTTGGATCAACTTGAATGTATTGATATCAGGCTTATATTAATAAAATACAATGGAATCTCCATTTTGATACCAATGATGTCTTCCTGCATTTACTATAAGCTCTTGTATATTTAATTTTTAAGGCATTTTAAATGTACTGGTTATAAAGTAGCTATGTCATTATTTGTGAGTTGCTTTCAAGGAGGGTTTAAATCCTATAGATAATTACAGAGGGTTAGGGTTTGTGCATGAATTTGATACAGGGGTGTGAGGGTGAGAAGATAGTTTGTAAGGAATTCCATCTAAGGTTTCATTTATATTTCAATTAATTATCCCTGGTGTATGTATGTTTCATTCTAACTCTATGGCCCATGATTAGGCACCGGTCAAATTCTGAAAGGTGGTTGTTATCATCAATCAAATATTAATCAATCCTTATATTTTTGTTATCTAAAATACATGTCTAGATAATTGTATTGAGTACAATTCATCTTAGTGATTCCTTGAAGAGAGAATCAATAGGTTATCCTTCCTAAGCCATGTGGTTTAAAAAGAAGAAGGATCATTGAATCCTTGATCCACTATCAGACTTGTTGAAAGATAGTAGTCTGTTGAAGGTGCACCCACCTGGGTATGTGGAGCCCAAAGTGTAGAAGGGTTTTCATCCTTCTCAATTATTCTTTTCCCTATGAGAATCTAGATTGGGTACTAAAGAGTCTAGCATTTACTACTATACACATATTCTACAAGAAAAAGAGCTAAAATATTGGCAACTCTACTGGGGACATTGTAATGTTCTAAGAGTCATGTTCATGAAAGAGTTTGTCCTTGCAATACTGAGAATTATTCTATTTTTCCATATAGTCCGAAAGGCAAGTCTACTTTGTATATCTGTTATCACACACTGTTTGAAAGTTTTGATCCTAGAAATGATATGAATCTTGTCTCAGATAGAGTGACTGGTGATTGCAAAATCTTTGGTTTAATACAGTGTATCTTTTTCTAGGAAAGTTGCAGAGTTGATTTGCAGTAATATGAACAGTGAAGGAGCATTTTCTTAAGATTTCCAGGTGAGGAATTAGCTAGAAATGTTTTTCTCTAAGTTTCATCTTGACTTATTGCTAAAAAGGAAAACTTGAGTCAGGACAATATACTTGATCTTTATATATATTTGTCATCTGAAAAAGAGGTGGCAACTCTAACCTCTGTGTACTCCAGTGTTGCACATTAAACATTTTGAAATATTTGTCAGTTCTGTAAGATGAGTTGAAAAAGAAATACCATATCATACTTCAAAGAAAATCTTGAAAAGGGTGTTGGAGAGGAGCTCCATACACCTGAAAGGAAACAATGGTCCAAGAGAGGTACATCCAAACATGATTCCCACCATACCTCTAAAGGGAGGATGGAGACTCCCATTCCAGAGAGAAATTCATCTTCATCTGAAGATGCAAGACCCATGAGACCAACTGACATTTATAGAGCTAATGCTAATTTTGATCCCTTTAGGGATGGAGAAAATACTGGCATAGGTTTCTTTCCTACAGAAGAAAATCTTTCTCCACCAAAAGAGACCTCTATTGCTGAAACAACTTCATATGACTCTGATAAGTTGCAAGATGAGATTATGGTTTTAAAGAGGAGAAAGAAAGAACAAGAAAAGGAAATAGCTGAAGTAGAGAAGAAATGTGGGTAGAAGATATATGACTTACTATTGGAAAGAGAAGAACTCTTAGCTGAGACCAGAAGGAATGACCTTAAGGATAAAATCCTGAGTCAAGAAGTTAAAGGTTTGAATCTAGAATTGTTTGGTAACCTTGATGATTTAAGGAACAAAGTCCCAAATAAAATCTCAAATCCTGACAAGGATGAATTTGAGAAGGAAGGGCCTGTCATCAGGCAACTGGTCCCATATGAGACTGAGCATGATGCAAAGCTTAAGAAAAATACAAAGGAGGTTCCCAAAAAAGGTAAGAAAAAGGTTGTTGGTGTGACCATAGAGGAGCCTAAGTAAAACTTGACCATCCCTATAGGAGTATCCCAAGTTGATCTTGAGTTGGAACAAGCTAGGAAATCCAAAGAGGACTTGACCAAGCAACTAGAGAAGTTAGAATTAGAAGCTACTGCAGCAAACATGAGAATGAAAATAGTTTTCTACATGCTACTACTAACACTTCTGCAAGCAGCTCTATGCCAATTAATCATGGAAAATAGCCTCAAAATAAATCTGTTGGTCCAATCCCAATTAATCAAGGGGGTGATCCTAAAGTGCAACCTTCTAGTTTAAATTCAAATGTTAAGAACTCTGGCCCAAATGCAAGTGCTCAGCCTGGTGGTCCTAGCCCAAGCATTCAAGCTACCAAACTTAAGAAAAATGTTCCACCACCCATTCAGAATCAAGGAGGAGCTAATGGACCAAATGGAAATAATGAACTTGGAAGTTTCCAAAGAAGGCATGTCCACATGAACATATATAGAGCTCTCTTTTTTTAAGGCATTCCTAGTCACCCTAATGTGATCCCCAATGAGGTAAGAGATAAAATCCCTAAGTTCACTAGAAATAATGTTGTTACTTGTGAAGAGCATCTAAAATATTTTAGTGACAAGATAACTAACTTTGAGATTGAAAATGAGGATGTTATTATGAATCTTTTTGTTCAGTCATTAACAGAAGGTGCTAGGGATTGGTTCATAAATTTACCAAATGATAGTATTGCTTCTTGGGATGAATTTGTAAAGTATTTTAGGGAACAGTATAGAGAACATGTACCTTCTGGATACATGTTAAAGGAATTCAATAACATTAAAAAGTTCCCAAATGAAAGTATGGCTGATTTTAACAGTAGATTTCATAAGGCCATGAATAAAGTTTTCCAAGTCTTATGGTTAGATGAAGAAGTATGACTTACCACTTATATCAATGTTGCTGATGGAAAAATGTCCTATCTACTCAGAGATAAAAACCTTATAACCTTAAGGGATGCTTATAAAATATTAATTGACATTGAGAGTAATAGGAGAGCATCAGGAAAATTGGGGAAGAGGGAAGACAATAAACTTTGGAAGGAAAAGGGGTCAGCCAACAAAAATGCCAAAGAAGATGATACAGTAGATAAACTGGTGACTGCAATAAAGGATCTTAATGCCAAAATGGATAAAAATGATAGAGGTGGGTACCATGATAATAAGTACAATAACCAAAGATTTAACAAACAGTCTAACTTGAGAGATTACCCTTATAAGACAAATTGGAATAATGGCAAACCAGTCCCTGATGGACAAGATAACCCAAAAGCCAAGGAAACCCCAAATCCCGTAAAAAGGAATAGTGCCAACTATGTTGAGAACACTCCCTGATGTGATGCTTGCAATATGCCACACTCTTCCTATCAATGTATAGTAGCCCAGGCTCTATTTGACCAAACAGAAGAAAGAGAACAAGAAGGCCCTGCCATCAATATGTTCACACTAAAAAAACCACATCCATGGTTTTCTAATATTGCATCATCTCCTAATAATTTGTGTACAGAAGATAATTCTTGTTTTAAAAATCAATTACAAAATCCACCCTATCAAAGTGATCAGATTAACAATATTTCACAAGAAACTATAAATACAGTGGGAAGTGACAATTCACATTCTCATTTCAAAACTCCCACTGATGAGGAAAAAAGGTCAATGACTATTATAGCAATTTATCAGGAAAGAAATGCTTACAACCTAAGAAATAGAATAGTGCAACCAGCTCAAGGTAAACCTACCCCTGTCTATGTCAAAAAGGAGTCACCTAGAGTTACTGAGGATTCCCATTTTAGGGAAAATAAGGGTGAAAAACATGAAAAACAAGCAGGGTCTTCTTCTGATCATGTTAGAAATGAAGAAGCAAAAGAGGAACTAGTACCTAATGATAAATCCAAGAAAGTGAAAAGGATGAGTGATATGTCCCCTGAATTGCCCCTTTTTGACATGAAACATGCTCTGACCCAAATGAAAGTCTCAGTCCCACTCATGGAAATGCTAAAAATAAAAGAGCGCAAAGAAGCTGCTCTGGCACTTTTAAAAGGGATAGATGATGTATATGTTCCCAACCAAGAGGAAATACCTTTGACATCAAATGATACTAAAAAAGATAGCCCACTAGTGAAAGGAAAAGAAAAAAGCAAGGAATTTTCTAATATCTATATTGGAAATATAATCACCCAAGAACCATTATCAGTTGACCCATTCTATGTCACCTTAATGGTTAATAGTTTCTTAGCGAAAAATTTCATGATTGATTTTGGAGCTACAGAAAATGTGATGTCTTATCATGTGATGAAGGTATTAGGCCTCCAGGTCACTACATCTGCTGGAACTTGTTATGCTATGGACAACAAGGAAGTTCCTGTGATAGGAACAATGAAAGACATTGAGGTGAAAATTGTTGCTTTCCCTAAAGCAACTTATATAATAGATATAGTGGTAGTGGACACTAAACCATATTATGATATGCTTTTGTCAAGACAGTGGGCAGTAGCAGTAGGTGGAAAAATGCAGTTAGATTTGTTCTATGCAACTATCCCTATGAATGGACATGAGGTTAAGTTGTACAGAGAACCCCGGGGTCATCTGTCATGGTGGAGGTGGTTCTACTTGACCAATTGAATTTTTGTGTGAATTTTGATAGGGAAAATTTTATTGTTGAAGAAATCAAGCCCCGGTTAAAGAACACTGACCCAATTGTGGATGAATTATTGTTGCAACAAAATAGACTATGGAAAATTTACTTTGATGGTGGATGCTCAAAGGAAGGATCTGGAGCAGGAGTTTTATTTATTTCCCCATCATGTATCACCTTCAAGTACTTTTTCCTGCTGACTTTTCAATGCACAAACAATACTGTTGAATATGAAGCCTTAATCTTGGGAATGGATATTGATATCAAGCATGGTATTAAGTGTTTAAAAGTTCATGGAGATTCCCATTTAATTATATCTCAAATTAGGGAGCATTATGCTGCTAAAGATGACAAATTAAAATTGTACAAATATGCTATCTAGGATAGAATAGAATTATTTGATAATTTCAATATCGTTTGGATAGAGAGATCCAACAACATAATGGAAAATTTCTTGGCGAATATTGCCCTAAAGAATAATGATGTTACTCTTACCGGTATGTCCATGGTTGAAATAAAAAGTAGGCCTACAGTTCCTAACAATATTCATAATTGGAAAGTATTTGAGGATGATGATGATATCCTCAGGTTTATCTAGTGTGTAGACCAATATGATGGTCAAAAGATTGATTGTGAATCTCTAGTATCAATTGTGGACAACAACGAGTATATTTTTTATCAAGAAGTCATCCAATTGGATACTAATCACATTCCCAAGGGGTTGGTTGAATTGGAAGGTATGTTCATCATAAATAATAATTATATGACTCAAAAGTCCAATGCCAAGGTGGGAGATTTAGAGGAAATTAACTTGGGATCTGAAACATCTCCCCAATTAGTCTATATTGGTAAAAAATTAGACAGCAATGTGAGACAGAATTTGATAAAATTGCTGAAGACATACAAATATTGCTTATGAGGATTTGAAAGCTTATAGAAAATACCTATTTCAGCATGATATCCCTTGAAAGAAGGAATAAAACCATTCAGACAAAAATAAAGGCCCATTAATCCCCTGTTGGCTACCAAAATGTAGGCAGAATTGATGAAGCTAAGAGATGCAGGTATCATTCAACCAATAAGACATTCATCATGGGTCTCTAATTTAGTCCCTGTAAGAAAGAAGAATGGGGACATAAGATTGTGTGTTGATTTCATAAATCTGAATGTGGCTTCATTGAAGGATAACTATGGACTACCTAACATGTAGGCTATGTTGCATAAAGTCACTGGGTGTGATTTGTTGTTTATGATGGATGGATTCTTAGGGTAAAATCAAGTGTTGGTTAAAGAATCTAAGCAATTCAAAACAACATTTACTACCCCTTGGGGCACTTATGTGTATGCACGTATGCCATTTGGGTTGACAAATGCTGGTGCAACTTTTCAAAGGGCTATGGATGTAGCTTTCAAAGACCTTATAGATGTTTTGATGGTAGTGTACAAAGATGATTTGACTACTTTCTTAAAAAGAGTAGAGGATCATTGCAGTCACTTGGAAAAGGTGGTGATAAAAGCACTGGAATATGGGGTGTCTTTAAACCTAAAAAAGTGTCACTTTGTTGTTACTGAGGGAAAACTCCTGGGACACATAGTATCAAAAGAGGGGGCAAGGATAGATCCTGAAAGGGTTGAATCCATCCAAAAGGTACTTTCTCCCAAGAACTTAAAAGGTATACAATCATTTCTAGGGAAAATTAATTTTGTTAGGAGATTTATTGCCAATTTTGTAGAACTGGTTAAACCTATTGTCAAATTGCTGAAGAAAAATGTGAAGTTTGAATGGGACCAAGAGGCGTAGTTGGCCTTTGAAAAAATAAAACAATCTATTCAAGAAGCACCAATCCTTGTGTCCCCTGATTACACCAAGCCCTTTTCTTTGTTTACTTTTGCTTCATTTCATACTATTGTAGCAGTCTTATTGCAAAAAGATGGTGAGGGATTTGAACATCCCATTGCATTTTTTAGCAAGTCATTGCAGTCAGCTAAGTTAAACTATCAGTTGATGGAGAAACAAGCCTATTCTCTAGTAAAGGAATTCAAGGCTTCCAGGCCCTACTTGGTATGTGCAAAGGTGAATGCTTATGTTCCTCATGCTGCTATCAAGGACATTTTTGTCCAGAATGAAGTAACAGGAAAAATATGTAAATGGATAAAAAAAATTCAAGAGTTTGATCTAGACATCCATATCACTAAGTTAGTGAGGGGAATAGGGTTGGAAAAGTTGATGACAGAAGAAAATTTGGATTTAGTCCAAGTTGACAGTGTTGATGCAAATGAGAATTGCTTGACAAGTATTGAAATGCAACCTTGGTATGCCAATATTGTATACCTTCTAAAGAATGCTAAATGTCCAGATAACCTAAATGACAACCAAAGGAGGAGTCTAAGACTGCAAGCTCAGAAATATGCTTTGTTGCATGGAGACTTGTTTTGGAAAAATAGAGATGGGATCCTGCTATTATGTCTTGACAAAGGTCAATCAGAGAAGATGTTGAAGGAAATGCATACTGGAATGTGTGGAGGGCACTATTCTACTAGGTCAACAGCTCATAAAATTTTGAGAGTTGGATACTACTGGCCTTGTTTGTTCCAAGATGCTTACAATATGGTCAGGAAATGTGAGCCATGCCAAAGATTCTCAAGTAAGATGAAGTATTCAGGAGCTTTACTTTTGAACCCTGTAGTAGTAGAGGCCCCCTTTTCTATGTGGGGAATGGATTTCATAGGAGAATTTTCTAAAAAATCAATTGGAGGCCATAGTTGGATTCTGCTGATAACTGATTATTTTACAAAATGGGTGGAGGCAATTCCAACAAAAAGAGAAACAAGCACTGTGGTTATTGACTTTCTAATGGATAATATTATTACAAGATTTGGTGTTCCCCTCAAGTTGGTGATGGATAATTTCATGTGCTTTAGGTCAGAGGAATTTACTATTTTTTGCACCAATATGGGAATTGTTATGTCCTACTCTTCCCCATACCATCCTCAAGCCAATGGATAGGTAGAATCCAGCAACAAGAGTATCTTACAAATTTTGAAAAAGACCTTGGAAGGAAATAAGAGAGATTGGCATGTAAAATTGAAACTTACACTTTGGGCTAATAGGATCATTGTCAACAAGGACACTGGAAAATCTCCCTTTGAGTTGGTTTATGGTATTCAATCAAGAATACATGTCAATAGCCTGCTCCCAATTTATAAGTTTATCCAAGATGAAGAAATGGAAGTTTCTAAACCTATGGAGGAAAGGATGGTTCAGTTGGTAGAATTGGATGAAATAAGGAGAAAAAGTCAGAAATAAAATATGAAATTGCAACAAAAAATGAAGTATCTTTTTGATAGAAGGGAAGATGAAAGAAAATTTCAGTCTGGTGATTTTGTATTGCAATGGAATACTAGGGTTGAAGACAAAGGCAAACACAAAAATTTTGAGTCACTATGGATGGGTCCTTTTGTCATATCTTGGATCTTTGGAAAAGATTCTTATTTCCTCAAGAATTTGGATGATGAAGAAAAGGAATTGCCAGTCCATGGACAGTTTCTGAAAAATTTCTTCAATTAGCTCTTCCTTTCCATGCACAGTAGTATGTATTATATTTACAGGTGTGTTTTTTTCTATTATGTGTTGGTTAATAGTAGTAGGTTAGTCTGGTTTGTAGTCTGCTTCCCTAGAGATATATGGTTCTTACTATAGCCTGGCATCTAATCATCCTCAGAGAGAGCCATTGTTGGTACTATTTCTTGTTTGTAATATGCCAAGTAAAATTTTGAAGTCTCATGTCATTCATGTTATCCAAGGGTTTAAAATCATGGTCAAAATTGTTGTTATGCTTCTGCAAATTTTTTTCTTGCCCTTAACCTAGTTGGAAATGATGAAAAACCCTTGTTTCATGTATCCTAGTGTAATTTCGGTCATAAAAACCCTAAGTGTTGAAATGCTTTCTAATTTCATGTTACCTTTTTCACTTAATTCATGTCTCTAATGGGTTTGTTTTAAGTGGTCATGTTTATTAAATTTGTCAATCCTAACACCATGGTCTTATATTATTCCCTTAATCCTAAGTCCACTGACATTTTAATAAGATTCATTATATATCGAGCAAGTGTGTTTTAATCAGACAACCCGCTTAATGGCTTAATCCCAAACCACTCAAGATCTATCAAGTAAGCCATTAATTCATGATGCCATGTGTAGATGGTGGTTCTAATGGTCATAAAATTTCTCATCTAAATAGTGGGCAGGTCATAAAAAATTGACGATAGACTTAATCACTTAAAGGAAAAGTGCGCACTGTCTAATAGATAAGCGATTAAGCGGTGTTGACACGTGTCAAGGGAAGTAATATGGGTCCTGTCACTGGCTTCATAAAGGTGATTAAAGTTTAGAAAGATCTAACGGTTGGTGTAATCACTTAAAGATAAAGTGCTTGAGATCTATCTGTTAAGCGATTAAGCGGTGAAGACAGGTGGCAGTTGGTGGACCCGAGTATTTTGACCTGGCAAAGAGTAAAACATAGACAACTTGTTTCTGATCAAACAGTCAGCTTAATGGCTTATCTCAAAAGTAATCAAGATCTAATGTCCAAGCCATTAAGCGGTGTTGACATGTGTCCTAGTGGGTCTGGCTGAGGTCGTAAAGGTAGAATTAAAGGAGTAGCACCTACAGAAAAGATCAACGGTTGGCTTAATCACTTGAAGATAAAGTTCTTAAGATCTAATGGATAAGAGATTAAGCTATGATGACACATGGCATAGATGGTGGGTCCTGAATAGCGTAGTTATCATGTTAATAAGGTTGCAGATTTGAAAGGATCAAATGGTCGGCTTAATGGCTTATCTCAAAAGTGCTCGAGATCTAGCATCCAAACCATTAAGTGGTGTTGACACATGTCCTAGGTGATGACATTGCAGTCACAGTCAGTAAACTCTAAGTGAGATAACTTCCAAACAGGTTAGAATAAATCAAACATTGGACTTAATCACTTAAGGAGAAGAAGCATGACATCTATCATATAAGTGATTAATTTGTGCTAACATATCTCCCAAGTGAATAGTTATTTCCATAAAAATAAGAGGGTTGTCCGATGAAGGAGGTGTTACTCAAAATCTACGGCTCAGATTCAAAGTTACCAAAATGAGTTTCAGTGAGTCGTTAAGACACAATTTTGAAGTAGGAAAATTGATTTCAGAATGTGTGTCCACTTTAGTTCTATTCAATGTGAAAGATTGATTTGACTGAAGTAGTATAATTCATTGTTTCAGCTTGAATTTTCCATAACTCACCAGAATTATCCAAGCGAAGAAATAGAACTACCGACATATTCAACTCCTCACGATCGAATTGCAGAATGGGTAAGTCATCTCTAAATATAGAAAGATTTAGGTTTCTAGTAAGATTCAAAATTCAAAAGGCTTTTAGAATTATTGTTTCAAAACCTAAATTTCACCTCAGCAAAAATCCTTAGGTTCAGAATGGCCCCTAGGATTGAACTTTCAGGAGAAGTAGATTATCAGAAAAGAAATGTTAGGGAGGATCTCCTACAAAAATTGAAAGGATCCACAGGTGATGCAACCCAAATTAAAAGAATAGTCCTGACACATCTCTATTTTAGAGTAGAAGAGGGTTTATATGACTCAGGTAGATGGGCTAAAGATGTTAAAACTAGTCTGAATGGTCTAACTTTGTTTAGAATTTCCTACAGCCAGAGGAACACCCCTACCCCAGATTGTAACATATGGGACTTAGACGTGGGAAAGTTGATAGTACCCAGGGTGTTTATGGATATAGATTTGTTTACCTTGATATCCAATACTTATGATAAGGTATCCAGGGTTGTTAGAGATACACAGGGGAACGTGTTGTTGACTATCACAACTGATGAAATCAAAATATTTTTCAAGTTGAGTGATACTTCAGTACAAATGGATGATATTGAATTTGATTATTTTAAGGAAGTGTACCAGACCCAGGGGGAATACTACAGAAATGAGGCCTTGAGAGGATATTTTAACAAGATAGGGGATCTGATTGTAGTAGGCCCTAACACACCAGAGCCTTTCAAGTTGGATTATTTCAATGGTAAGGCCAAGAAAATGTATAGTGCCTTATGCCAAGTCCTAGGAGAAGATGAAGAGACAACAATGCCTATCCATATAATGCTCATGGTGGTTCAAATCCTACATCCCCACCTATCATAGGTTTTTGACTATGCCTCTTACATTGCCCAACAAATGCATGAGGGTTTTTAGGTATCCAAGACAGTAACATACTTAAGCTAATGGGATGGTATTCGCTTATGATGCACATGTTTTTGCTCAATAATGCTGACTTCTTTGAGGAAGAGATGGACCTAAAAAAGTTCCAAGGTGATAAGGATTTGCCTGTTCAAATGTGGAGTGTTGATCTATCATGGAATAGAAAAGAAGCCAGTTATGTATACTTTGACAGGGTTTTTGCCACTAGGCTTAAGTCATTATTGTGCAAACAGAATGCCAGGATCCATACTGATATGATGAGGTTATTGAGACCTATGGAATTTGCCCCAGAATTGAAGATTTCCCATAATTGGAGAGATTTGATTTTATACCCTATTTCTACAGTGATAAGGGTTTATGGATTCAGCGGAACTCCCAATGTGTTTCCTTACAGAGTCCCATTGAAGATTGGAATTGCAGAGATTCTGAGACAATTGGGTGGATTAAAGGAGGAAGCCCTGACAGGTAAAATGAAGGGAAGTATCTTCCCTACTCTTACAAGATCCCACCATTTCATTATCATAAAAGGTAGGTGGGCACAGTTTGATAAGTATTTCAAGCCCTATCATCTAGCAAATTTTGTATCTAGATGTGTAGATAATGAAGATTTCATAATGGGCATGTTCATAAAGAGAACCAAGTGCTTGACATTAGAGCACCAATTTAATTTCCTCAAGGATATTATTAGAAATTTTTTTGATCTAAGTGAGCAGGAGGTCTGGAAAGAGAAATGGTTAGTATACAAGAAATCTTTGGACTTTGTGCATAATTTTAGATAAATATTATGATCCTTTGAAGGAATTTTTCCCTTGGGCCAAGAAGATTGAGTCCCTGATGACACTATTTGAGGGTATCATGCAGGCCCTTAGTGAGAAGAGACAAAGGATAGTGGAGGCTAAGCCATAAAAGGCACAATCCATCTTAACCAAACTTTTACAATGAAGGATAATTCCACCAGGGAATTATCTAGTATACAAAAGAAGGGGATATAGCACCATTATGCCCAAAATTAACAAGGCTTCTGATCAGAAAGGAAAAAGGCCATCAGATGCTAGTGCCTAGAAAATTCCCTCTCCCAATGAACAAAAGGTGGAGGGAAAAGAGCAAGAGAATGTGTCATACTCTCCCTCCCAGTCCCCTTTAAAAATGGATTACCAAGAAGTTGCTGAGAAATTCATTCAAATGGGGAACACTGGTCAATTTTTTGTCACTGCACAAGAACTACAAGAAGGAATGCCAGAGGAACCTAGGCATACAATTGTTGATCTCATAGTGGCAGAATTTACAGGCAAAGAACTGGATCCTGTAACCAAACATGCCAATGAGGAGTTCTTGTCAGATGATAATTTTGTCAAGGCTAGGACCTTTGTTCAATTTTTATGGAGAACTCACATTGATGAGTACAAGAACAAATGCCAAAAATTGCAGGAAGCCCAACCAAATCATCCCAAGGTTGATATTGAAAAGGAGGTCAAACAGGAGTTAATGACCAAATTTGACAAGATCACTCCCTAAGAGGGTAGGGAGTTGGTAAAGAAGCAGGGAGTCCTTATCCCACCCCAGTGGGATTTGGCTGATGCATTAGTTTTTTATGCTATTAGAAAAGAGGCAAAACCATTTAGCATTATTGGGACATCAATTGGTGCCTAGTTTAGTTAATATCATGTAGCCCTAGCAATCTAGTCATTGAAGAAGAAAGATAAAAGGAGATTGAAAGAAGATGGTCAAACTGAGGATACATGAAGCCTTATTGTTAAGAGAGTTTCTGATACCTCAGTTATTGAGGTAGCTAATCTTGTTCTTGAAACTACCAATTTGATTTTGAAGGTAGTAGAGAAGGAGAAAGATGCTTCTAATAACTTGAACCTAAAATATGAATTTGTCTTAAAGCCATAAAATGATGAAAGAGTTAAATACCTGCAGAAGGATGCAGAATAGCATTTTTGGAGGGGAGGTAACCAATACAAGTAATGCCTCAAAAAATGATTGCATGGGAACCTCACCAGACTTCATCATCTAGCCCATATGTCACTTACCCTCCTTCTCCCATGCCCTCAAGCCCTACTACTCTAACATAAGATAAAATGGAAAGAAACAAATTATTAGCAGAGAGGGAAAGGCTGGAAGAAACTACTAGAAAGGATCTTGAAGAATCTTCAGCCTACAAAGAAGCTAAGGTGTGGGTAAAACAGAGGCACACTAACAAAGTATACTCTAGCCTCTTAAGATGTGCCAAGGAGGTAAATCTGGCTGATCTTTATTTGTTAAGAAAAAGGGTCTTTAACATTATCAATGAATATGAAGCAGATAAAGATCAATGGAATTTAGTCATAGACACCTAGAAAGGAAAATTTGCTGAAGTGAAATCTTTTTATGCCATGTCCAAAGAGGAGAACAATATTGATATTGTTTTGACCAGAACTCACAAGTGTCTAAAGCTAATGGTAGACTTGGACAACAAAAGAAATATCCTCATCAGGAAAGTGGAAACTTTGAGAAGAGAGTTTTCTAAGGATAGGTATGAAATGTACCCCAACATGTTCAAGAAAGATGGTGATTTAAAGAATCAGGCACTATGGTTGAGACAAATAAAAGAAGCAATAAATGTCTGGACACATAGTATCATCATCTTGGAGGGCATAATTTTATTTTTCCAAACCATAAATATCATTAATAGAGCAAGGGAATTTTTTGAGTTCTGGAAAGAAGAAGTTAAGAAAGTGAGTGCCAGCTGGGGTGAAGTCATCAGTAAGAAGGATGAAATACTTGGTTTTAATTGGCCAGGCAATTAGGTGTACTCATCTTGGAAGGACAGATACCCAATTGTTAATCCAGATGAAGGTGTCCAAATGAAAGTGGATGAGGAGGCCCAACAGAGAAGTTGATGTAGTTAAGAATGGATATCATACATCATCAACATTAGAGGCAACAATTTCCACATGGTTGTCTCCCCGAAAATACAAGGCAATTACAATCACAATGCAACCATAAGACAAAGGATTAGTTAGAGTATATTGTAACAGAAGTGGTTTTCTTATCCACTTGCTATTTTGTCCTATTGCATTCTTCTATCCTAGTCATCTGAAGCTTGTTGCATCCTTGATCTTTAAGGATTCCAAGATGACTAGTGCTGGCTATATATAGCAGTTTGTAACATATTTGTAGAGGATGGTAAAAATAAGACTACAGAGCAGACTTCTGAATTGTGTCTAGACTTTGGTTTTGGATCAACTTGAATGTATTGATATCAGGATTATATTAATAAAATACAATGAAATCTCCATTTTGATACCAATGATGTCTTCCTGCATTTAATTTAAGCTCTTGTATATTTAATTTTTAAGGCATTTTAAATGTACTGGTTATAAGGTAGCTATGTCATTATTTGTGAGTTGCTTTCAAGGAGGGTTTAAATCCTATAGATAATTATAGAGGGTGAGGGTTTGTGCATGAATTTGATACAAGGGTGTGAGGGTGAGAAGATAGTTTTTAAGGAATTCCATCTGAGGTTTCATTTGTATTTCAATTAATTATCCCTGGTGTATGTATGTTTCATTCTGACTCTATGGCCCATGATTAGGCACTGGTCAAATTCTGAAAGGTGGTTGTTATCATCAATCAAATATTAATCAATCCTTATATTTTTGTTATCTAAAATACATGTCTAGACAATTGTATTGAGTAAAATTCATCTTAGTGATTCCTTGAAGAGAGAATCAAAAGGTTAGCCTTCCTAAGCCATGTGGTTTAAAAATAAGAAGGATCATTGAATCCTTGATCCACTATCAGACTTGTTGAAAGATAGTAGTCTATTGAAGGTGCACCCGCCTGGGTATGTGGAGCCAAAAGTGTAGAAGGGTTTTCATCCTTGTCAATTAGCCTTTTCCCTGTGAGAATCTAGATTGGGTACTAAAGAGTCTAGCATTTACTGCTATACACAGATTCTACAAGAAAAAGAGCTAACACTTCTACACATTTAATGTCTCCAAATATCTACACATTTAATGTCTCCAAATAAATGAATAACTCTAAAAAAATGATGACAAAAACCACATATGTTCCATTTATTAATGGCAATAAAATGGGCACTATAGCTTCAACACTCTAATAGAAAGTTCATATTATGAATCTTTAGCAAATTAGCACATTAAGACCTTAACTAATTATATTCATCTCTCTGGTTACTCTTACCGGTTGCTTGTATTTATGATCACCATATTTAGGTTACTCTTAACCAATAGATTATTTTTAACTCTCCAAGGCTCTATAGACCCTGGTGGACTCCATGGCTCCTGCCTTTGACCTTGGTGCTCCTGCACCAACTAGTCATGACATTTTTTTGGGGTCAAATATTGGGATGGAGGAATCCCTTCTCCTAGTGGAATAGAATACCCAACACCTTTGTCTATGTAGTTTGAGTCCAATTTATAAATTATAACAGTCAACTTTGCTAGTAGCAAGAAATTTCT
>MU225153.1:488410-506620 GCA_018584345.1 Thuja plicata
AAATAATGAGTTCTCGAGAACTATAGTACAATAAAAGAAGGGAAGTCTTCCAAAATATGTTTCATCATCTCATGCTCAGATCAAGAGTGTGCATCTTACTAATTCTTCTTATAGAATTATTTAATGTCTTATAATTATTTATTATTGACAACTTGAGACACATAAAAAACTATCTTCTAATTTCTAGATGAATTTTTTCTTTTGGGACAGGATTGCGTTAAGCATCCAGGAACAAGTAGAAAAGAAAGACTATCTCAATGCCACAAACACTTGGGATTTCTTGGAAGGAGAAATTCTGGCATACTCCAATCAAGTGGTATGTTTGTTTTTACATACAAATAGCCAATACTTTTTTGAAAAATGGTTAATTTTTGTATTGAAATCCTTTTTTCTATTTTATGCAGAACTTTTACAAATTCCTTCATGACGATTCATACAGTGATATTGTTGCCTCAGTTGGTACAGAATCCATGAAGAGATTCTCTAAAAATAGTCCTCAACACTATGAAAAATATCTAATATCCAGGAAGAACACAGGACAAATTAAACTAGGATTTAGTTCTTCAGACCTTTTTACTTTGATGAATGGGCCCATTCAGAAAAAACTCAAGATCATTCCATCAAATGTAACGTAAGAGTTCCTTTTACTATACCATTTTTATCTTCATTGAATTTTGAAACTAAAAGCATTCCTTACCATCTCCATTTTGATTTTTTTTTTTTAAATTTCCAATTAATGAAATTGACTCCCTTTACAGAATCAGGTGTACTTAACATCATTGCTATTTTTATCTGTCAAATGGGGTGATGGTCCAGATGTGTTCAGTGCTTTGATGAATGAAATTTAATGCCACCTTATGGAATAGCTCCTCCCTATGCTTCTATGTATCCATCTGGAGGAATTTATGGCCATCTATCAGTACCTCCTGTAATTTCTAATACCTTGAGTTTTTTCATTCTTGTCTTTTCAAATATTTAATAGTTATAATTTGAAAGTATGCATCTGTCTATGTGATTTTTCTTTTTAGGTAAGTCAATAATGAAGGAGATGGTCACTCCCTTTTTTTACCTAGAGTTTAGCATGTATTTTTGGCTATTTTTATTGTGGACATATGGCCTATTTTACTATCCTAATTTTCTAACATTGTGGTCTTGATTGTAACTTTAGGGTGCACACACATTCACTTAGTATGGAATCCCATCAAATGGAAATCCTATAGATGTCGTAATGGTAATTAGTGAAATATTGTAGTCAGTAATTATATCATAAGAATTTTTAGCACTTAGTTGTTAATGTTTTAATATTTTAAGAAATATTTTGAATGGAAATTTGATATCTACTTTCTATGGACAAACTTCAATTGCACAAAATACAGATGCAGAGCCAAAGTCCTTGGGAGGTAAAGGACAAAATTCAATGAAGAGGGTAAAATGAAGTTTGGGAAAGCTTGAAATAGTTACAAGTAAAGGAGAGGGTGGAAAAGCAACACCTGCTACTGCAAATGGTGCCTTCTCACAAAGGTAGATATTCAAGGCTGCTAAATTTGATAAACTTATTAAACTTTAATAATCAGTGGGAAGGTCTAGGATGCTGCTTAGATAAATCAATTTCTATTCTAGGAAACTCCCATTTTCTTACCTTCTTATTGTTATAACTTATATGTTAGTGATCTAAATAGAAATTCCAATTTCAGTGGGGATAGTGGCAGTGAAGGTTCAAGTGAAGGTAGTGAGGAAGAAAATTTGTTCTGTATTTCTTGTACAAAAATGTATGGATGTTGATCTCATTATTTTCTCTCTTTTTTGGGTTACTTTTGCAAATACCCTTGTGCTTTTATGTATTATTTTATAAAGATGTTGTATTCTTTTCTGGATATGTCCTAGGGGTTGGAAACTGGAAGAAAAAGAAGCTTTGAATCACTAACCATGAATGGTATGCTTATTTCTAAATTTTATTTAATTATTTCATTTTAGGCACTTGATGTCTTTTCACGAATCCTACTTGTACTTATCAGACAGTCACAGTCTTCTAGTTTTTGGATGAACTAATTTGGTAATACCAATTGTTTTACATTTATTTGGCCAACCACTAATGAAATTATCCCAATAAAGCACATCAAATCATGGTTCCAAAATAAGTAAAACCATAATTACTAAAAATAAAATTACCAATGGATAGATTCATCAAACAAAGTAATCCAAACTCAACTGTCTCTTGTGATTCCATGGTAAACAAACAAGAAAACATGAGTGAGAAGCATTGTCAGTTACAAAAACACACTTTAAAGATGCATGAGATTTCTCCTAGTAGCATATAGTTGTTTGAAAAGCATAAAATATTTAATACACTGAGAATTCTAGCAAAAGGGACCAAAATTGCTATAGTTGTCAGTAACTGATATTCAATAATGAAACTTGTTGACAAAATAACCAGAGTGGGTGGGTATTTGCATAGATAAAATTACACCACAAAATAACTAGAGTGGGTGGGTATTTGCATATGGTAATTAGAATTTTAATTGCTTCAGTTAGAAAATAGAATAGACTATAGAGTATATAAACCAGAGCTCATAATTTTTTTCTTTTCATTTTTCAAAGTGGGTATTTGTATGTGCGTGAATAGGCACCGATGGATCAACCATGTGTAGGTTTGGATATGCTTGATATAGTCTCAAATTCCATCTTGTTAAAGGACTGGTATGTGATCAAACTTCCATTCTTCTCTTTCTTAAGAAAATGGCCTGCTACTAAATAGATGATTAAGGATGATGTGGCAAAGAAAGAAATATATATTTTTAGTTTACAATATTGGGTGATTTATATATGTGTTTATAGAAGGCTTATTGTAATATGGGTCTACCTTATATTCCTTGTGGGAGGCACTTAACTATGCTACAATTGAGTCGTACATATCTTACTTTTTCTGAGATTTAAACTTGTGACTTCTATTTCAAGAATATGAGGTTTATTTTCATAAATTCACTTAACTCATTTATGTTTCCAACACATTTTTATGTTTCCCATTTCCGGAAACCCAACTTATAGAGGCCCAAAATTTTGATTCGGGAGTTTGATTGACAAATTTTTTGAAGCACCAACAAGATCATGATGTGCTCTATCAAGCTATAACCCACTATGCTAGTTATGACCACTTCTAGGTCCATCAGAAGCCTCTAAGTCCTTAACAATTGACTTTGAAAATTTCAAATGAAACTATCAAAAGTGGAAACTTTATATCTTTAAATCTAGAAATGATTCTTGCAATGAAAATTTACCAGCATTCTTATCTAGCCAATTCATAGCTTTGAGGGAAATCTTGGATCAATTTGTGCTCAAAAGTAAACTTGCTATAATAGTAGCCTTATGTAAAAGTAAGGTTGAGACACATATTTCCACATTAAAAAAGTGTCTAGGTCACTCTTTCTCTCATTTTTTTTGGTTTAATTTTGACTGTCTTGATATATTGTCTTAGTTTCTTGGTCTCACAATTGTGTCCCACGTTTTTGCTAAGTTGGATCAAATTGCTCAAGTTTTATTATTATGTGTGTAATTTGGACATGAGCTTAATGTTTACCCCTAGATTGTGATCCTCTCAAGTATAATATTTAGTGATCAATGTTTAAGTGCTTTTTTGCATCGTTGTATATTCACTGGCATGAGATTGCATAAGTTATTATATGTGCTCTTTTGGAATCAGATGTTTCTAGTTTTGTTTTCTTATTCATTTTGTTGCATAGGACTATTGACTACGAAATAGGGCTCCCCTTCATTGGGCCTTTATGATACACATTGTGGGCCCTCTTCCACCACTCTTTTCCCAAGTGTAATTCCTCCAAAACAAAGAAAAATAATGCGGTGATGTTGTCAAAACTTCAATAATGGACTCCTTGGCAACTAATGCTCAGAAATTTCAGGCTTGGAGTTTTATCCCTCACAACCTATAGGTAGAGATACAGACGGCCTGAAAAATAATAGCCAGCCCATTTTTTAAGGAGAATGAGTGTTAGAAGTACATCACATACGCTCACTTTTTTTGCATAATGTTTCTCATTTTCATACTCTTGCAACTTCAAATTATCCCCCTCCATCTGTAATGCAAATTATATTCATGTCTACCATTTATAGATATGTTGTCACAGTTGGAAGGACATTGGTTTGTCCCTTTATCTATTAGGACACTAAACTCTTAAAAACTCTAAAGTGACACTAAAAAAATACATGTGACATCGAACTGTTAGAAATTGCCGATGGCTTGACGTCACATGTATAGCAAATACGTCGCATGTCTGTCGTAATTGTGAAACCAACAAACTGTAACGAAGGCATGCTGAAGTTTTTAGACAGTGCAAACTGTGACACCTAGGTTTCATAATAGCAATAGATAAAATATGTAATGACAACATGATAAACATCATAGTCGGCTCATATTGCGACACCTAAATGTCACTTTTTTGTGTTAATCATCATAAATTACGACAGACGTGCGATGTATTTGCTATACATGCGACGTTGAGCCATCGGAAATTGTTGATGGATCAATGTCGCAAGTATAGAAAATACATCGCACGTCTATCATAAACTGTGACACCCACAAACTGTAACAACGGTATGCTGAATTTTTTAGATGGTGCAAACTGCGATAGTTAACACAAAAAATGTGATGCCTACGTGTCCTAATAGCGATAGCTAAAATATGTAATGATAGCATGATAAATATCATATCTGGCTTGTATTATGATGGTTAGTACCATCACAATAATGATAGATGGTATAGTCATCATTATTTCCGACACCAAAACTGCAACACTGGTCTCTGTCGCTTAGCTGACAGGACAGTGTCAGAAAAGTGACATATAGCCATCAAAAAATGCTCTCAAATATTGTAGTGACTTGACAAGTATCAGTTTAGTTCTTTGTTCATCATTCTGATCATCATCTTGACCTTCATTTTGATCTTCATCGCTCAGTATATTTTTTTGAGTAATTTCTTGATTTTCGATGTTTACAGCCTAATGCTCGGGTGCATTGTTCTGATGCTCGATAGAAATACATTGTTGCTCGGGAAGAGTGTCAGGTTCTTCACTGTAGACAAACCTGTTGTAGTCTTTTGATTCCTTTATTCTTTCCTCATCATTTCTCTCATCAAATTCATCTACTTTGACATTTGCACTTTCAATGATTTTGTTAGAGGATTTGTTAAGACATTTATAAGCTTTGCTCTTGGTAGAGTACCGTAGAAATATTCCTTCTTCACCTTTGGAGTCAAGCTTTCCATTTCTATCATCTTTCAAAATATATCATTGGCTGCCAAAAAATTTGAAGTAACTTACATTGTGTATGTATCCATACCATAGCTCATAAGGTGTCTTATTGGTGTCTTTCTTCAATTGAACTTTGTTCAATGTGTAGACAACAATACTGGCAGCTTCTCTCCAGAATGTTTGTGTGATGCCTTTCTTAATCATTAGTGTTCTGGCACAATCAAAAGTTGATATGTTTCTTCTTTTAGCAATCTCTTTTTTTTGTGGTGTTCTTGGTGCAGAAACTTGTCTTTTAATTTCATGCTCATTACAAAAGTTAGTGAATTCATCAAAAACAAATTCTCCTCCTCTATCCGATCTTAAGAATTTTAGTTCCTTTCCACTTTGTTTTTCAACTATAGCTTTATACCATTTAAATATCTTGAATGCTTCTAATTTTTTCTCTTAAGAACATAATAGTCATCATTCTAGAATAATCATCAACAAAGAGAATGAAGTATCTATCACCATCATAGCTCTTTTTTCTCATTGGTCCACATAAGTTAGTATGGACAAATTCTAGAATAGCATTAGATGTGTACATTTTTCTCTTGAAACTAGAATTTTTCATTTTACCTTTTTGACAATTCTTGCACATGACATGGTCAAGCTTTGACATGCTTGGTAAGCCTCTTACTTTCCTTTTATTTCTTATCCTAATCATTTTGTCAAAATTCACACAACATAACCTTGTATGTCACAACCATATGTCTTCGTTTCTAGCCATTAAATAAGTGGTTTTAATACCATCAAGATAGAATAGGTTACCTTTTATCTGTTCACCAGTATCGATCAACCTTCCTGATTCATTAAAGATCTTTGCCTTTTTGTTCTCAAATGCAACTTAGTGACCGTATTCAACTGTGAAACACTCAATAGGTTATAGTTAAGTCCTTTCATCCAATATGCATTTTCACATTTGATCAGATTATTCAACATTATGGTTCCTTTACCTTCAACTGGACAAGGTGAGTCATTACACATTCTTACTGATCCACCATTATAATATTCAAAAGTTTCAAACTTTTCTTTATCTCCAGTCATGTGGTGAGTACAGCCACTATCAATAATCCAAACATCATTATTGCTAACCTTAGATATGAGTGCAATTCCTACATACCTTTCTTCTTCATCTGAATCATCCTTCATAGCAACAAATACCACCTTAATATCTTCATCAAATTCAGTGTCAGTATTTCTAGCTTTGTTCTCAGGCAGGTAACAAGATTTCTTTCCTTTGTCCTTGTAGTCTCAGATATCTCTTCTTTCATATTGTCAGTTTCTTTGGTAATCTCATTTATCACCTCTATCAAACTTCTTTTCATAAGTTCTATCATTACTTCTGTCATCTTTTCTTTTATTAGGACATCTATCAGCAAAGTATCCAATCTCTTTACAATTAAAACATACAAGTGGTAGTCTACCTTTGTCTCTACCTTTTCCTCTCTATAATCTTCTAGCCATTAGTGCTTCAATCTCATCAAGTTCTTGGTCATCACTATCACTTTCACTATCATTTATCATAGTGTATTTATGACTTGATTTACTTATTTTTAGAGAAGATTTGAATGCAGACTCAATAGTTGGTTAGACACTATTGTCAAAATTATTCATCTCAAATGAAATAAGTCTACCAATCAGACTATCTAGAGTAACATTGTTATTTTCTACTGCTCTCATTTCTTGTATAGCAGATACTCTAATAGCATAAAAAGGCAATAAGGTTCATAGAATTTTACTTGCCACTGTTTCTTCTTCAAGTACACCTCCTACTCCTCGGATAGCATTTACAATTTCTTTGATTTTTTACTGTACTGAGTGATGTTTTCTCCTTCTTTCATTCTTAGGTAATAATATTTTCCTCTTAGGCTTTCTTCTTTAGCTCTTAGCACATTTGTATCTCCTCCATGTACTAGCTTCAATTTGTCCCAGATTTTCTTTGTAGTGGTGCATGATTTGACATCTTCAAATTCAGCATCGGAGAGTGAGGAAGCAAGTTCTATCATCATAGAAATATGTTCATGATTTTCTCTCAATTGATCAAGTTTACGAGGTCCAGTAGGAAACACATATTCTATATCCAAGTATTGAGTAACATCATTTCCAATACCTGATAGGTGGAGTCGTATCCTACTTTTCCATGATGCAAAGTTGTCCTTGTTCAACTTAGGCACATCCCTCTTAATCATGTTGTGATCTTTAGCTTAGGTCTTGAAACCTTCCTTCTAATAACACAAAGCTCTTATACCAATTGTTAGAATAACTAAGAGGGGGATGAATTAGTGGCCTCAAAAATCAATCTAATTAACCAGCCAAAACTTTATATCTCAAATATAAAACCTCTAGTTATCTCCAGTCCTACAAGATGTATGCCTTTAATTAATCTTCTCAAATAACTACTGCTCGGAGTTCACTATTTATCCTTATTCTTAAGCTTTACCGAATAGAAGTCTTAGCCTTTACCAAAATATAGTAAAAAACTTAGTGTTTACCTATCAATCCTATTTTAGTAATGTGTAAAGAAAAACATCAAAGTAATGAACCATATACACATTTGACACATAGATTTTAAACGTGGAAACCTTTTTAAGGGAAAAACCACTTTGTACCGGTAACCCAAAATTTTCGCTCTTCTAAAGTGCGCTCAGTGAAGAGCCAACCCTGTTAAAGGTTACAAACACACTGTTAAGTGTGACCTTGTTAGAGGATTTATCACTAACAATTTATCACTTGACCTCGCATTCACTATGAAGTCAACATGAAAACCTTTTGATACTCCTTGCGATGTATCTCAATATATAAAGGATGATTAGATCCTACTCTGTTAATATATTTTATGAATCAATGGTTAAACTGAAATAGTATATGATTTGTTCATAAATACAACTTAATCTTGTAGATGTTCAGATCTATTGTAAGCTCATAATACCTTTCTGATCAATGTTTATCTTTTGTTCCTTTGCTCCACTTCTTTCTGCTTGGTGAATGTTGTTTCTTCTCTGTTACTCAATGTCTGCAGAAAAATTTAGCTCTATTCTCTAGCTTGTATGATTAGGTTTGTATGAATACTTCTTTCTTCACCAGAATTCTCTTTAGCATTCCCTTATTCTTCCCCTATTTTTTATGAGTTACTTGTCTCTTTATATAGACATGATTTCACCGTTTCTTGTCCTTCCTATTTTATTTGTTGATCACTTCTTGATCTGTAAAGCTTGTCATGCTTGCTTTAGTTTTAATCTGTAAATTTCTCATTGTTTTATGGAATAAAACATGATTTAAATCTCCTTCTTATATTTAACTTTTAACTGATCGATGAAAACAAATTAATCAAATAGTTAACTCTATCTTTAGCTCCTGCCAACTAAGTTGTTTTTTCATTTTCCAAACTTCAGTTCTCATCGGTCAACACTTTAGTTTTGCTTGATGACTACTACTGATAGCTCAGGCATCAACTTCAATTCAGGTCGGTGACAACTACATGTGGCTCGGTAATGCTTTCTTGGGTAACACTGTCTCGGGTAACATTGTTCATCGGGTAACATTTTCTATCAGGTAACACTGTCACTCAATGTATGTTTTCCGAAAACAAAACTTTGTCTCTTTGGATCTTTAAGTGTTGTCATAATATGAGTATGAGAAATCATATCATATTAAGTTGACATCAATGAAAATACAATACATTAATTGAATTAATGTCTTGCATTAACTTTTTGCATCTTGGTGATCATCAAATTTTTCATCTTCAAATATTTAATCAATTATAGCTCATCAAAAACTAGAAATTGTGTGCATAATGAGCCCTTTATTCCTCTTCCTGATTCAGCAGTGTCTTCACAAGTTCATCATTGAGTGGTGCAGTTGACTCTTGGTTCATTGAGTGCCCCTTCAAGAAATTTGTTAGAGAAATTGACCCAAGTGAAGGTTTCTCGTACCATAACACATGTTTGCATGAGCTATGAGGATATATATAGGGGTCCCCAGAGTGGGCCAGACGGTGTTGGTGATGCCCATGGTGGATATGATGATGCTGATGGTGGTGCACATGGTGATGTTGGAGATGAGATCATAGCATATGTTTACTTTCTCTATGCGGATGGTGATAATCCTATAGAGGTATATTTAATTATAATTTATAGTGTGTTAGGTCTGGTAAAAAAAAATTCAAAGCAATGACTCCTTGGTCTATTTTTGCAAAGGGTCTTATTGTGAATACTTGAAAACCCTTTCTTTCATGTTTCAAGGTATAAATTTGGTCTTTAAACCCTAGGTGTCAAAGTGGATTCTAATTGTGTGTTACCTTTTTTGACCACTTAAGTCATGTGTCGGCTATGTCATCTTTTAAATGGGGCCATTTTAAATAGTTCAACAATATCTAACCACTTTAATATTTCCTAAGTCTGAGGGCTTGTAAATTATTTTAATGTATTATGTCAAGTCTCAGGTAGGTTTGTTTTAATCCAATGGTTCGCGCATTCCCTCCATGAGAAGATTATTGAGATCTGAGCATCAAGGAAATGTGTCATGAGGACACATGTATTTGGCAGGATTGGCTACAGTTGAGATACAAATCAAAGGATAACTGCAGATGCTTTTAAAATCTAATGGCTCCCACATTACCTTCATATCAAAGATGTGGATGAATTAACTTCAAGGGATTGCATTGTGGTGACGCATGTCCTCAGTAGGCCCAAGCATGATCAAAGAGATGAGGTTAAATAGAGCATATGTTAGATTTGATTTGACGGCCCACAAAAAGCCTTATGGTAAAAATGTGGATACAATAGCCTTTAAGGGAAAGGGTCATGGTGACACTTGATGTCTAGTGGGTCTAGCAAGGTAATTAAAGATTCACTAAATATATGGCATCTCTGGAAAGATCTGATGGCTGGCGTTAATCCTTGATGAAAAGATGATGAGAGGATAAGCTTTAAGGGAATGCATCATGATGACGCATGTCCAACCAAGAAAGTTGAAGACCGCAGTTAATGGAAATCTGGTTGGGTAAATATATGACAAGTTAAGGAAGATTCGACGGCTAGCGCAAAGCGTCCAAAAAAAGGTGATGTGACTTTAGGCATTGCAAGGTGTTGCCACATGTCCCTGCAAATTAAAGCCGCAGGTCATAAAGTTGATTAAAGGAAGTGAAGATCATAAAAGATCAGACAGATGGTGTAAAGCCTAGAGAGTAAAGTGATAAATCTATAACCATTAAGGGAATGTGTCACGATGATGTGTGGCCTAAGTGTTGGGACCCTCTGTCAGTGTAAAGTGAGATAAAGTACTAGCATCTTCAGAAAGATCTAACGCTGGGCGCAAAGCCTTAGATTGAAAGTGCCTGAAGTATAATCTTAGAGGGAACGTGTCATTGTGACACCTTTTCAAAGAGATGAAAATTGTAAAAGACTGTCCAATGTGAAGAAAAGTTGTCAGGGTCAACGATCGTGTTTCAAAGGAGTTAATTTAGCAGTTTTGAACCCTTAGCTGCAAGATTTTGAACTTAGACAAAGTAATGGTGAATGTGTGCTTTCCATAGTAAAAATTTAATGCTCATGAATGATGGGATTGTTATATGATTGATCATTCAATTCTTATGTAGCATAATTGTTGATTTTGTGGAGCAAAACAAAGCTGTGGTGATCACACTCTAACTCCCAAAGTTGTTTGCAGAATGGGTAAACTTCTGATGCAAGTCTTTCTAAATTTTAAAGTCTGAAGAAATATTAGGGCTTGCTGTCACTGGATTCTGTTATAAAAAAAATTTTGAATCATTAGATTTATAAAATCCTGAATTCAAGATGTCGCCTAGGAGAGAATTTAAGGGCAAAATAGATTACAAAGAAAGAAATGTATGTGATGACCTATTGCAGCAATTAACTAGGTCAACCAATGATTCAACAAAGATTAAATAAATAGTCCCTAAGATTCCAGGTTTAAAAATTGGTGAAGGTTTGTATGATTTGGGATAGTGGGCTAGGGATGAAAATATAGGAATGATTGGTTTGGCCATGTTCAAAGTAGTTTTCGGCCACAGAATTGTCTTTGCTCCTAATAGTAATGTGTGGCAATTTGATGTGGGCAAGTTAGTGGTGCTTGGGATTTTCATGGATATATACATGCTTATGCAAATAGATGACAAATATGACAAAATATCTAGGGTGGTCAGAGATAAGGATGGACATATTATGGTCAATATAACTGCAGAGGAAATCAGGGAAGTCTTTAAGTTGAGTGACGAGGATGCCCCTATGGACAAAATTGATTTCCAAGGATTTACATAAGTGTATCAAGCCCAGAGGGATTATTTAAGAAATGGACCCTTAAAATAATATTTTAAAAAAGTTGGGTATTTGATCATGGTAGGGCCAAATACCAAGGAACCTTTCAAATTGGATTACTTTACCCCAAAGGCCAGAGGAGTATATTGGGCTCTATGTCAAATATGTGGTGATGATGAAGAAAAGGAAATGCCCATCCATTATATGTTCATGATGGTACAGATTTTGCATCCTCATTTGGCCATAATTCTTTATTTTGCTCCATATATTGTAGACTTAATACATGAAGGTTTGATAGGCATCTAGGAAAAAAGGGTGACTAGGCCTTTTACATGGTATTCCATGCTGATGCACATGTTTTTATTCAAAGGGGCAGATTACTTTGAAAAGGAGATGGAATTGACAAAGGTCAAAGATGATGAGGATATGCCAGTACAGTTGTGAAATGAATACATGTCATGGGATAACAAAGAAGAAAGTTACATTAATTATGATAGATGTTTTGCTGCTAGGATTAGGGCATTATTGCTGACTGATGATCCTGGAATGCCTTTGACACTTTTGCAACTATTAAGGCCTAAGGAATATAGTCATGAACTAAAAATAGTACATAATTGGGGAGATGTTATTCTTTACCCAGTATCAATAGTATTCAAAATTTATGGCTTCTGGGGAGTCCCTAATATACTACCTTATAGAGTGCATGTTAAGCTAAGATTGGCAGAAATAATAAGGCAAATTGGAGGTCTACAAGAGGAAGCATTAACAGGAAGAGGGAAAGGAACTATTCTTCCCACAATTACAACAGCCCATCAATTCATTATTACAAAGGGAGGGTGGAAACACCTAGATAAATATATGGCCCCTTATCATTTGAGTACTACAGTGTCAAGATGTGCTAATCCAGAGGATTTCATTAAAGATATGTTCAGGGAGAAAACAAGATGCCTAGTACTAAACCATCAATTCAGCTATCCTGAAGATGTAATCAGAAATGAATTTGATCTGATAGAGAAGGAGATAAATAAGGGAAAATGGCTAGCATACAATAAGAGCTTAGATTTTGTGCAACACTTTGATAAGTTGTATGACCCATTAAAGGATTTTTAACCTTCGGCTAAAAAGATGGATTCTTTAATGGAGATCTTTGAAGACATCATGCAAGCATTAAATCATAAAAGGGCTAACATCATGAAATCAGAACCAGAAAGAGCCAAAGAAATGATGAATATGATAGTTCCTCTTAGAAATATCCCCCCAGGGAAATATATGGTATACCAAAGAAGAGGGCATACTACAGTCTTGCCACAAGCTGAGAAGACCCTGGATCCAAAGGGGAAAAGGCTATTAGACCCAAACACTAAATAATTTCCATACCCAAAGAGGCAAAGGATAGAAGGAGAATAGAAACAACAACAGGCAAATGTATACTCTCCTTCCCAATCTGCACTCTGTATTGATGAGCAAGCTGTAGCACAACAATTATTACAAATGGGAGATGTTGGAAAAAAATTTGTCACAACCCAAGAATTACAAGAAGGGATGCCTGAGGTTTCGAAGCATGCTTCACTGGATCTAACTATTACAGAATATGTTGGTAAGGAATTGGACCCCTTGACACAACAAGCCAGTGATGAGTTTCTCTCTGATGATAATTTTGTCAAGGCTAGGGCATTCTTACAATATTTATGGAGAACCCACATGAATGAATTCAAGGAGAAATTCCAACAAAAACATAAGGAACAACCTACAAGGAGTGAAGAAGATGTTGAAAATGAAATAAACAAGAAATTATATCTGAATTTGAAAAGATAACTCCTGAGGAAGGAAGGGCACTGATCAAGAAGGAAGGAGTATTGATACTTCCAAAGTGGGATCTTACAGATGCTATTGTTTTTTATGTTGTGAGAAAGGAGACAAAAATTGTCCATACTATTGAGACAGAGGCAAGACAAGCATCTAAGGGATTAAAATTTAGTGAAGACCATGTAGCCCTTTTTATGTGGCATATAAAAAGGAAAAGCCATAAGGTATCTAGTGAGGGTGATGAGGCTGAGCATGTAGGTATCCTCATCGTGAGAAGAGTATCAGATACCTCAAAGGTAGAAGCAACTAACCTCACTCTGGAAACAACAAAACTAAGCTTAAAGGTAGGTGAGAAACAAGAAGATGCACTCAAGAGCCTAAGGGAAAAATATGAGATAGTGATGAAGGCTTATAACGATGATAGGATCAAGTCCATTGAAAAGGAAAATAAGATTGCCTTCCTTGAAGGAAAGAAAATAGTTTAGTTTTTTCCTTAGAGGATGATTACACAAGATCCTCACCAGCCATTATCATCAAACCCAATCATAACTTACCCTCCTTCCCCTAAACCATCAAATCCTACCACACAAGAGGAGTTGGAGCAAGAGAAAGCAAGATTAATTGCTGAAAGAACTGAGCTAGAAAAATCAAAGGAGTGGGTTGAACAGTCTGTAGCATTTAAAGAAGTAGAGGCATGGGTAAAACATAAGTACACTGATAAGATACATAATACCCTTGGGCATTGCACTCATGAATTAGTTCCTACTGCCATTTATTCAGAGGAGAAGAAAATTGTTAGCATATTGAATGAATACAATGTAGATAAGGACAACTGGGATCAAATGGTGGACAGATGGAAAGGAAAAAGAGGAGAATTGAAGTTCTTTTATACCACATGTAAAGAAGAAAACAATGTTGACATTGTCTTGACTGGTACTTATAAATGTGTCAAATTACTAATGGACATGGACATAAGAAGGAGCATCATCATCAGGAAGATAATGGCTTTGAGAAAGGAATATTCAAAGGACCGATATGAGATGTTTCCCAATCTTTTTAAGAAGAGTGGTGATATAAAAAATGAAGCATTATGGCATAGACAAATGAATGAGCCATTGGCAGTAAGAACCAATAGCATTCTTACTCTGGAAAGAACATTATTGTTTGTTCAAACTATTGAGATAGTCGGTAAGGCTAGAGAATTTTTTGAATTTTGGTCAGAAGAGATTGAGAAGACAAGTGTCAACTAGAGTGAGATTAACTACAGAAAAGATGAAGTCGTTAGCTTCGCTTGGCCGAGTGATGAGGTGTATACCTCTTAGAAGGAAAAGTACACTATAGTTGATCCAGGAGAAGGTGAAAATATGCAAGTGGACAATGAGGCCCAATAGATTGGATGAGACAGGTAAAGATGAAGATCCTACATCACCAATATCAAAGACAACAGACTCTAGGTGGCTACTTCCAAACAACTTTGAAGCAGTTATAAGTACCAAGCGGTCAGGAGATAAAATATGTTAAATATCTATTGTAACAAAGAGGTTATCACTTCATTAGCTATTTTGTCTTTTTACTGAGTTATTTGTTTTGTCCCTATTCCAAATGATCCATAGCTTGTTGCAATCCTATTCTATAAAAGGATTCCCAAGATCATTGGAAAGGGCTGAAAATTTTGGATTGTAAATAATTTGTAAAGTTTTCAGTCAAGAGGGGAAATAGAGTATAATTTGTACAAGATAGTGTAAGAAGTCATAAATAAAGCTGAGAGATCTTTTGCAAGTTATTGAAGAGGTTATCTTTGAGTACTTTTTGTATACTAGAATAGATTTTCTGAATTTAATACAAAGATTGGGATTCTAATCTCTCCAGTGTTATGTGTCTTGTGAGTTATGAATTTTTTGATTCATTAGCATAGTTTTCTCTATGTTTATGTACTTGTTTGAGAGTTCTGATCTAGGATCAGATTAAATTAGGCTCTGATTAATGCATGGATTAATTTGACACATGTTAGGATTCTATTAGTAGTAGGGGTTTGGGATAATTGTGTTATGATCTAAAATCTTTGGTGAATATTGATTTCAGTATACTTATCTGAGTCAGAATATAGCCCAGTGGATAAAGCATTAATCTAAAGCTAACAAGTTATGTATTATTGCATATCTAGTTGCATATTGAGTATGTTTACCTATAAACAAACATTAAAATCCATTAATTCTACATTTGTGTAAGTTTGTTGTGAATTCCTATCTCATGCTCCATTTCATGGTTGATGTTCAATGGGTAATTAGCCAATTATCTAGTATCTCCCGGTTATGTTGAGTCATTGTGAGATTACTGCTTGATAGTACCATACAAAACATATTAGGAGGTATTACAGGGTATCCCCCTTGGTGTAGCAGGACCTAAAGAGTAGAAGTATTATGATAGTGCTTGTTAGTTGGTCCTTTTCTTGCATGAACAAATATTTGGAGGTGGCTCCTCTATAAAACAGTCATAAGAAGAGGAGTTTATTTTTGTTTTTATTGCAACATAAAAAGAAACCAACATAGTGCAATATTAAATTATATATTTATACACATATCAACCATAACATGTGGATTTTTTGGTGAACAAAGGAGGGTTGACACTAGGTCATTTAGCGACTGTCATCATATCATCTCCACACATCGAGATCTTGGCGACCTGTTCACAGTATGCACTATGATTGAGATACATTTAAGCACATTTAAAGCAAACAATTAAAACTTGAATTGATAATGTGTTTAATATATTTTTTGCAATTTTGTAGGGTTATTCATGTAATACTAAGGTTAGCAGTTCTTCATTCTCTGCCCTACTGGTCACTGAGACTTAGCCTCATATACTCATAGTGTATTTTTCATTCATTAATTTTAATTGTTTGTATGCTTACTAATTTATGTATAACTTTTATTTGTGCTTATTTTTTGAAATTGTGGGATTTTGTATTGTCTCATGATGCATCACATTTACGTCCTGATTCATCAGTGACATTGGCTACATGTCAGACATCTAATGTACATGCTTTTGTTCCATAAATTTATAGTCAAGTTATATACTTTAAAATTTAAGTATTTACAAGTTTGATTCGTGCTTTATGTATGTTTTTTAGGTCTGTATGTTTTTTAGGTCGACACCACCATGACTCTTGGCATGGCTATAGGATTGAGCCAAATGCAACCATCGACATTGTCCATTGGGGTCATGATTAAAATTAATTTTTCAATGTCTATATTGTGTACCTATCTTTTATACCTAGATTATCAAAAATTTGTAATGTTTGTTTTTACAAGACTTGACTGCATCCACTTTTGATTTTTTTGAGAGAGGACCTCCTTATCCCACTGAGGGCATTACTGAGCATGGACACATGGTAAAATTTTAAATGTTAATTAATATTAACTACTTTTTAAGTGAATTATGCAAGTCATTTGAATTAAACACACATAGTCTTCTTATGCGATCTTTTAAAAATATACATGAGGACAAGGGTGATGAACTACAATTGATTGTATGTTTGAATTTATTTGTTGATATTCAACCAAGTTACAGAAGTGATGATAAACATCATCAGTTAATGTATTGTCATTGATGTCAATTTATTTGAGTATCATTATGGTGGAAAACATTTGTTATTGATTGAAGATTTGGAACAAACAAAGTTTATGTGGTTGGTAAATGAAAAGTTCTGTGTACACCGAGAGATAGTGAACACTGAGTAAAACACAGGGTATACTGAGCACAGTTATAACCGAGTTAGGGATTGCCGACACAACAATTGACCGAGCAATTTATTAAAACTGGGACCGACTAGAATGTTGAGATGGCAATTGATGATTTTGAGGTAAAAGATAAAGTTTTTTATTTTGATCAAATGGTTATGAAAATTCAAGAAAGATCAGATGACAAAGATTGAAACATGTTTTTAACACAACTGCCGAGGATGGTTTAAGCAACAAAATCAATGATGGATATTAAGAATCAAAATATGAAGAATGTGAATTAAATGAGCTATGACGTTTATATAAGAGACAAGAGATTCATTTTGAATCACACCTGATGTGCACATGCAAATTCTATGCATGACTGATCAAGCTGGTTGAAGACATAACTGGGCATTTTTGCAGACATCACCAAGAAAATAAAGGAAAGAGCATTACCGAGCAGAACAAAGTATGAAGTATGAGATGAACTAAAGTGAATAAATTGATCAGAGCTATTATGTACTTAGCATAGATCTAAAAACCTATGAAATAGAGTTGTATTTGAATGATATCATTAATGTATCATGTTAACCATTGTTATAGATAAATCTCTTAACCAAGTAGGATATGAAAGTCTTTATTATGACATTCTAATGAATGTTGAGTGTTTTCTTGTTTACCCCATATTGAATGCATGGTCAAGAGAGAACTGTTAGTTTTAAATCCTCTAACCAGGTCAATTTAACAGTGTGCATTGTAACCTTTAACAAGGTTGGCTCTTCATCAAGCTCACTTCATAAGAGTGAAATATTTTGAATTACCGGTCCCAAGTGGTTTTTCCCTTAGCAGGGTTTCCATGTTAAAAATCTATGTGTCAATGTGCATGAACATTGTGGATTGTTATATTTATTTACACTTTACTTTATTGACATTGATCAGTAATCACAATATTAATTTACTGATACTCAATAAACACTATTGACTAAAGTTTGAGATTACAAAACACATTTCACCGAGTTGAATTATATGTTTGAATTTTTTTTGTATACATCTAGAGGAATTTGGGACTGTATGATAATTGGGAGCTAAATGATTCACCCCCCCCCC
>MU225153.1:512789-551427 GCA_018584345.1 Thuja plicata
ATTTTGTTGACTTGCCTTAACATCATGCGATCACCCGACTGAGGGTGGGTCCCTTTTACTTTGAAAGCTTATAACACAGAATCAAGCGACAACGCGACTGAAGAGAAATCGCCAAGTCTCGTGAGATAAATGGAATATTCGGTTTTGTCATGAGACTAAGCAACATAAGGCAAAAGTGAAGTCGGGAGATCATTTGGCATATTCCATTTGATTCACGCGATCACCCGACTGACTTAATCTTTTAAATAGCACATGCCTTAAGTGGATAAAAAGGTAATGAAGGAATAGAAGATATGGCTAAAGGTTTTTAAGATACATCATTTTATACTAGGTCTTAGGGTTTTAGCAGGGTTTAACAAGATTTTGACAAGGAATAAGCATGAAAACCTGCAAATCTCAGAGAACAAGGCAAGGAGCTGGACAAAACAGCAAAAAACTTGAAATACAACCAACAGAGACTATACCTATCATGGATTGGAGATAACATTACAAATTATCTAGATAATGAATTCATTCTACCTACTAGACCTTTGACACAAAGCAGATGAAAGAGAAACATGAACACAACCTTATCATGGTGGAGATTGCTTCTTCACTTACTGATTTTAAATTTGAAGATATCAAGACATTAACAACTGCCAAGTAGATGTGGGACCAGCTTATACTAGTTTATGGAGGAGATGCAAATATATTGAGAGCTAAAGCTAAAAGTCTCCAAGGAAAGTTTGATGACATGAGAATGAAAGGAGAGAACATAACATAGTACAGTACCCAACTTAAGGAAGTTGTGAATGCTATTTGAGGAGTTGGTGGAACTTTTGATGAAGACACTATTGTGAGTAAGATTCTTAGAACTTTATTGCCTATTTATTCTATAAGAGTCTCTGCAATACATGAAATGAGAGAAGCACCTGGAAATAATATTACTGTTGATAGTCTTGTTGGAGGATTGATTTCTTTTCAGCTAAATAATTTTGACAACAGTATTTTACCTTCTATGGAATCCGCATTTTTGTCTACTTTGAAAATTGGTAAATATAGTAGCAAACACATAATTAGAAATGACAGTCACAGTGATAGTGATGATAAGGAACTTGATGAACTTGAAGATTTAAAGGTTAGAAGATTGCACAAAGGTGAAGGAAGATATAAAGGTAAACTACCTTTGATATGTTTTAACTGTGAAGAGATTGGCCATTTTGTTGTAAGATACCCTAATAGAAAGAATGATGATAGAAATGATAGATCTAATGACAGAAAGGATGACCGAGACTATAGAAGCAACCAACAGTATGACAGAAGAGATAACCAAGATTAAAAAGACAAAGGCAAGAAGGCTTGTTATATTGCTGAAGATAAAGACAATGACAGTGGTTCTGACACTGATGAAGATATTGAGACAGTGTTTGTAAATTTGAATGATGATTCAGATGAAGATGAAATGTATGTAGAAACAATACTTATTTCTAAAGTTAGTAAGCATGACATTTGGGTTATTGATAGTGGTTGTACACATCACATGACTGGAGATAAAGGAAAATTTGAATTTCTTGAACATTATGGTGGTGGATCTGTTAGAATGGGAAATGATACACCTTGTCAAGTGAAAGGAAAAGGTACTATTATGTTGAACAATAAAATAAAATGTGAGAATGCATATTGGTTAAAAGGAATTAATTACAATCTATTGAGTGTTTCATAGTTGAATAACACAGGTCACCAAGTTTCATTTGAAAATAGAAAATCTAGAATCTATGATGGAACAGGAAAGTTGATCGGCACTGGTGAACAATCAAAAGGTAACCTATTCTATCTTGACACTACTGAAACTACTTGCTTATTGGAAAAGAATGAAGATATATGGTTATGGCATAAAAGACTTTGTCATTTAAATTTTGACAACGTGTTTAAGATTAGTAAGAAATTAAAAGTTAGAGGCTTACCAAGCTTATCTAAACAAGACCATGTAATGTGCAAAAAATTTCAAATGGGAAAGATGTCAAAATCTAGTTTCAAGAGCAAGAATTTTTCATCTGATGATATTTTGGAGTTAGTTCATACATACCTATGTGGACCAATGAGAACACAGAGAAATTATGGGGACATATACTCTATTTTAATTATTGATGACTACTCTAGAATGATGACTATCATGTTCCTAAAAGAAAAATATGAAGCATTTAAGATGTTTAAATGGTACAAAGCTAAAGTGGAAAAATAAACTGGAAGAGAACTAAAGTGTTTGAGATCTGATAGAGGAGGTGAATTTATTTCTGATGAGTTCACTAACTTTTGTAATGAGTAAGGAATCAAAAGATAGGTTTTCGCACCGAGGACACCATAGCATAATGGAATTGCTTAATGAAGGAATATATCAATTGCATAATGTGCCAGAACATTGATGATTGAAAAGACTATTACACAAACATACTAGAGAGAAGTACTTAGCACAGCTGTTTTCACACTAAACTGAGTCCAATTAAAGAAAGATACAAACAAAACACCTTATGAGCTATGGTATGGTTATACACCTAATGTGAGCTATTTTAGAATATTTGGTAGTCGGTGTTATATTTTGAAATATGATCAAAATGGTAAATTTGATTCAAAAAGTGATGAAGGAATATTTCTTGGATATTCTACTTAGAGTTAAGCTTACAAATGTTTGAACAAGACATCTAACAAAATCATTGAAAGTGCAAATGTGAAAGTTGATGAATTTTCTGAGAAAAATTATGAGGACGGCATGAAAGAACCAGAAGATTACAATATATTTGTCTACATGGAAGAACATGATACTATACCGACATAGATTTCTAACATTACCATGCAATAGGGTAATGTCACCGGGCAACAGGTAGCACAGATCGAGAATCAGGAAAATGTCAAAACTGAAGATCATGTACAATGAAGAACACAGGGTTGAACCTATACTTGCTAAATATGTGAGAAGACATCATCCACAAAATTAGATTATTGGAGATAAAAGAGCTGGTATGATGACAAGAAGTAAGTTGAAAGATAACATATGTTAATTTGTGAATTTTAGCCTAAGAATGTTAGAGAGGCATTAGAAAATGAAGAATGGATTACTGCTATGAATGAGGAAATTGAGTAGATACAAAAAAAGAAGACATGGAGTACCGAGACCAAGTGATAAGAATGTCATTGGCACCAAATTGATATTCAAAAACAAATTGAATGAGAACGGAGATGTAACTAGAAATAAAGCAAGATTAGTTTGCAAAGGGTATGCACAAGAAGAAGGGATTGACTATGGAGAAAATTTTGCACCCATTGCTAGACTTGAAGGACTAAGAATATTACTTGCATACGCTGCATATAAAGGATTCAAAGTATAGTAGATGGATATTAAGTCTATTGGAATACTGGAAGAAAAGGTATAAATTGAACAGCCTAAAGGATTTTTTGATCCTGATCAGACAAACATGGTATGTAAGTTACACAAAGCTTTATATGGATTGAAACAAGCACCGAGAGCATGGTATGAAAGATTAAATTTCTATCTTATAAGTATTGGATTTATTAGAACAAGTGATAACAGCAATTTGTATTTGAAAGGAGGAAATGATTATAAGACTCTTATTGCTGAAATTTTTTTTTATGATATTATATTTGGAGGTAATGATAACCTATGCACTTCATTTGCTGATGAAATGAGGAAATAATTTGAAATGTAAATGTTTGGAGAGATCAAAAAATTTTCTTGGATTGCAAATTTTACAATAGACTGTAGGTATCTACATTACACAATCAAAATACATCAAGGAAGTACTGAAGACATTCAAAATGGAAGAATCAAAACCAGTCAAAACACCTACAGTGACAGGATGCAAATTAAAAAAAGAAGACAAGACACCTAAGGTAAAACAAAATTTGTACAGATCTATGATTGGTAAATTGATGTATGTTGTACACACAAGAATAGATATAGCACACACAGTTGGAATAGTTGAAATATTTTATGCTAATCCCAGAGAATCATATATGACTGCTGTAAAAAGAATTTTTAGATATCTAAAGAATACTAAGGATTATGGACTTTGGTACAAAAGAGAAGGAAAGTTCAAACTGAAAGTTTATACTCATGTTGATTGGGCTGGGAACATAGATGATAGAAAGAGAACTACTGGTGGAGCATTCTTTATTGGAGAAAGATTAGTCACTTGGATAAGAAAGAAGCAAGGATGCATATCTCAGTCAACTGCAAAAGCAAAATATGTTGTTGTTGTCGCAAACTGTTCGAATATAGCATGGATAAAACAACTGTTGAAAGGAATGAATAAAGAGATCACTAACCCAGTGATAATTTACTATGATAATACAAGTGTTATAAATATTTTAAAGAATCCTACAACGCATGTAAAGATAAAGGACAGATCTATCAAATGTGACTACTTGAGGGAACAATTACAAGATAAACAAGTGATACTAGAATATGTACAATCAAAAGAACAACTTGTAGACATATTCACCAAACCCTTACCGAAGGATGCATTTGAGTACTTGAGAGGTAGACTAGGGGTTTATCTCTTGTCTATTGGTCACTAAGCTAACTAGGAGGTTGCATCAACCTAAATGAAATCTAAATATAAATCATGTTGATGCAAAGTTGAACTGGACTGACACAGATATATGAGTACACAGCAAGGTACCTACTGCACCGAACACTAGAGAATTTTTGGCTACTGAAGAGTTGTATATTTCTTTTTGGAATTGTTGTCAAAGGGAGAGAGATTCAATGAAATATATAAAGGGAGAAAAGAGAAAGGGAGAGACATATCTAATCTATAGAGAGACTCCAGAATAGAAAATTCAAAACTGCATGGTGATTTTTTAATACTAAAATAGTTTATATATTCAAGCTAGGGACAACTACAAAATTGTTGCAGTTGTAGAACAAAACATTGGTATTTGTTGTATGGCATTTTTAATACTGCATATTTCATATTGTTTTTCCATCAATGCCAAAGGGAGAGATTGATGAACTACAACTGATTATATGTTTGAATTCATTTGTTAATAGTCAACCGAGTTATAGAAGTGATGATAAACATCATCGATTAATGTATTGTCATTGATGTCAACTTATTTGAGTATCATTATGGTGGAAAACATTTGTCATGGATTGAAGATTTGGAACAAACAAACTTTATGTGGTCGGTAAATGAAGATTTTTGTATACACCGAGAGACAATGAGCACTGAGTAAAACACAGAGTATACCGAGCATAGTGATAACTGAGCTAGGGATTACCGACACAAAAATTGACCGAGCAATTTATTCGAATAAAATCTCACTAGAATGTTGAGCTGGCAATTGATGATTCTGAGGTAAAAGATAAAGTTTTTTTTATTTTGATCAAACGGTTATGAAAATTCAAGGAATATTTGACGATAAATATTGAAACGTGTTTTTAACACAATTATCAAGGATGGTTTAAACAGAAAAATCAACAATGGAGATTAAGTGACAAAATATGAAGGATGGAAATTAAATGAGCTATGATTTCTATATAAGAGACAAGAGATTCATTTTGAATCACACCTTATGTGCACATGTAAAGTTTATGCATGACTAATCAAACTGGTTAAAGACATAATCGAGCATTTTCAGCAAACATCATTGAGCAAATAGAGGAAAGAGAATTACCAAGCATAACAGAGTATGAAGTATGAGATGAAGTGAAGTGAAAAAATTGATCAGAGGTATTATGTACTTAGCATAGATCTAAAAATCTACAAAACAGAGTTGTATTTGAATTAGATCATTACTGTATTAGTTTGACCATTGTTATAGATAAATCTCTTAACCGAGTAGGATGTGAAAGTATTTATTATGAAATTCTAATGAATGTTGAGTTTTTTCTTGTTTACCCCATAGTGAATGCATGGTCAAGAGAGAACTGTTAGTTTTAAATCCTCTAACCAGGTCACATTTAACAGTGTGCATTGCAACCTTTTATAGGGTTGGCTCTTCATCGAGCTCACTTCAGAAGAGTGAAATATTTTGGGTTACCGGTCCTAGGTGGCTTTTCCCTTAGCATTGTTTCCATGTTAAAAATCCATGTGTCAATGTGCATGAATGTTGTGGATTGTTATTTTTCTTTACATTTTACTTTATTAGCATTGACTGGTAAACACAATATTAATTTACTGATACTCGGTAAACACTATTAACTAAATTTTGAGATTACAGAATACATTTCACCAAGTTGAATTATATGTTTGAATTTGTTTTTGTATACATCTGGAGGAATTTGGAACTATAGGATAATTAGGAGCTAACTGATTCACCCCCCTCTCAGTTATTCTAATAGAGGGCACTTGGGGGAAGACACAACACGATGGTGCATCTCAGTCACCTTCATGTGGAGTGAAGAAGACTACAGATTAGCTCAACGAGAAGAGTTAGATTATATATGCTACATACATTATTTCACTCTTTTTTGTCACATGTTAGACCTTGCTATGCTATTATATGATGTACATTTTATGATGACACATTTTATACATGTTATGGGGACTTATTATCATGTTATTTGGACTTACGTTATCAAGACTTATTATCATATTATTTGGACTTCTTGTTAGAGTAGGAATTTATTGTATGATTATATATATCATGAGTTGATATGATGGACATTATGATACATATTATTACAAGACTTGTTATTTTATTTATCTTATTCGTGGATGTTTTAAATCCTATTTCATGGTTTCTTTTAAATAGTTGTTTGAATCTAGATATACGAGTTTATGTAATATATGAGTTTATCTAAATATCAATTGTAATTTGATCATTAATAATAGCTATTTCTTCATGTAATTGATAGAGCAATTGATTTTAAAACTATCATTAATCAAATAATTTTGTATACAATATAGATGTAACTAATATTGACTTCAAGATTAACAATAAAAATATCATCTATCTAACCATGTAATATTAATTTGAACTATAAAATATGGATGTTCAAATAACTATATCATTATCTATTAGTGAACATAGAACTATACAACTATGCATTCAACTTATATTTGAAACAAAATTGAATTAATAAAAGTGATCTTGTGTGTTTTATAAAATTAAAATTGGATGAATACAAGTGTGCATTGAACTGCATAAATAGTTCATGTTTAAGCTCTTCTAGAGGTCTTGCATCATAAAAATGAATGTTGAAATGCTAGAAAATATGTATTTAAATGTAAAGTTCATTTAAAGTAAATTATCATTTGTGTCAAATTTAAATCTAGAATCCAAAAGTTAAATAAATGAATTGCACTCACCTAGTATTACAACTTTCATTAGCCAAAAGTTGTAAAATGCACAAGTTGACTGTCATCTATATTGTCCAGTTGTACTTGACACCTGAAAACCAAAGTAATTAGCTCTACATATGAGACTTGAAAGAAGACATCTATATAGAACTACATATAAAAATAAAATAATTAACAAAAACTTACATATATAAACGTCATTCAACCTAATGTACCATCACCATGCTCTTTTTTTTTTAGTGTGTCTATGATTGTCTCATGCTCTTCCATTGAAAGTGTCCATAATATTTTATTAGCAGGTCTCCCTTTTTATCTTACCAATTTGACATTTGTTGCCACCACCAAATGGGAATAATGTATAATCTTCTTTTCTGATTGGTAGTCTTCAAAAGCTTGTAAACCATTCCTTTTTGTTAGGCATTTGTGTAGCCATGTATCAACAACCAAAATAGACCCAATTGGATACTAAAATCCATCATCATCTACTTCATCACATATCAACATTTTCTTAGGTTCTACACATCGAGGTAGCCAATATTCAGTCTGTTCTTCATTATCCTGCAAAACATAATTAAGTGCATGTACAAATAAAACTTGTTAGAATTTTAATTCAAATACAATAATAAATTATATGACATACATAAATAATATAATTTAAAGTTTTAAAATGAATTTAGTTAAATTACCATGTTGTATGAGGTCTGAAACACGGTCATAAACTTCTAATGCAAATGCATGATTCAGGTCTTCATTTCTTATATCATCTTGATCTTGTGTCTCAATAGGTGTTAAGGATTTATGTTTCCATTCTTCAACCCTTTCTATATTCTCTCATTCTTCCCATTAATCTTTAACACAAAATTGACCAAAACATGCAAGCTCCCTAGTCCATATAGTCCAAGTGTTAGAATTAGAACTCCTAAATGAATGTCATTTAAATGACCCACTGATTGTGTTACAATAATATTTTGAAAGGATATTCTTATCTCCAACTATCCATAAGAAATTTCTAATTATATAGTTCTAACTTCATCCTGTAGACAAACTTGTTTTACACCTTTCAATAATTGCACGTGCATCTTTAAATTTTTTTTTCCTCAAATTTGAGTTTCTCTTTGCAAAGGGCTCTCTTAACACATGCATCAGCACCATCGTGTTCTCCTTTCCCATGTCTAGCCTACAAAAATCTCCAAATATGTTGGATATTAATTTTCTTATGTGTCCTACTCAACTAATAAAACATTTTAGCATTCTTGAATTTCTCTGTGCAATTATCTGACCATATTTGATGATGTGTTGTATGAATTTATCTCTCCCTTAAATTCTTGTAAAAGGTCTTAAAGAAATACTCAAAAAACTTTGATGATTGTAGTTTATTATCACTCATATAGAAATGGTACTCTCTCAAAATAATTTGATCCTCTTCTGTACTATCAGGTCCATGCCTATAGAAAATATGAACAAAAATTGTTACTTGCACTAAATTATAAAAATATTATTGGATCTCATCTTTGGTGCAACCATGTATTTCTCTACAAAGTCAATGACTAAAAGTATACTACCAATTGAAAATGTATTTTTGCATATGTGAAACTGTCCATCAAGTCATCTAGCATTTTGAGAGTGTTTCACATATTTAGGTACAACCTTACTCTTGAATTCATTCATAAATTCATGAACACTACATTTTTTAGTAATTAGATCGTACTATTTTCCAACATTTTAATCCTTAAATGGATACTCAATATTTTTAAATCTTTTTACATCAACTAATTGTTATCCAAAATCAATTAAAATATTTTCATGCAAACGTTTATCTAAAAATGCAAGATTGCCACATACACCAAAAACACATGCATTCAAAAGAAAAAATTACTTATTAGGTGGGTTACAAAACAAACCTGATATAAACTCCTTTACAGTTTGAGATGGTATATGTATACCACATTCCTACAACATTTCATCAGTATGCATGGTAGAATGTATAGATTGAAATACATCATAATGATAATGAAATTGAACATGAGTTTTGAAACAAAATGTGACTCTTTCCTTTTTAATCCTTACATACCATGGCTTACATTATTCAAAAGATGTTTGACTAATACTAATAGTTAACAACTTAACATCTAAATTTTTCTTATACTATTCAGTTTGATTCATATCCAAAAGGTGTTTTGGATGTGGATCACAAATTTTTGAGTTGACTCTTAATTTAAGAATGTCTTTGGCATTAGGTAATACTCTTATACTATCATGCCAAAAAATTTCAATCAAAGTTTTGACTTCACTAAAGCTCCAAAAACGGTTAGCCGAATCACTTTCAAAGTTAACTCTTCTCTTTATATCTCTTGCTAAAGTTTTACGATTAATATTAAGATATCCACTTATGTTTTTCATCATTCTTTTATCAGAAGTAGTTTTTTTATTAAAGTTGTTATTGCTCCTCGTCGCATTCCTATCTTTAGAACAAATTTTCTTTATGATTGTGTCAAAAGCACTAGAAATAGTTGATATAACTTGTTTTAGAGACTCTCCCTTCTTGGATTTCACATAAATTCCTAACCTCTTTATCACTTCTCACATTTTAGTCATTTTAATTAGTTGTAACATTAGTTGACATTGAAACCCAAATTTATTATTATAAAAAAAATTGTCTAAACAATATAGTCGCGTGTGTCCTAATCTGTCTCCATGAAATCAAAACCATGCAGATTGTCTAGTGAAGCACTTTTAATTTGAAATTTTTCATTCATTTCATTATCATTCAAAGGGGTTTCTTTCTCAATTGGTGTTTCTATGTCTACATCCACATTATTGATTTCAATTGTCATTTGATTTTTAATTTCAATTGGGGTTTGAATTTCACTTTCAATTGGGGTTTGAATTTCAATTCCTTTATCATTGTGATTAACATTACTAATTTGTGATGTTTGATGTGAAATAAAATTTATTACTCTATTTTTAGGAAGAAAATCTAAATTATTTAAAGAGTAACCTGCTTCTACAAAAAGATCAAGTTCTTTATCAAAATAAGTTTCATTTGCTATGAAGACATACTTGTATCCAATACTGGATTAGAAGATGCACCTAAATTTTCTCCTATTATATTTTCTTCTTCAACCTCTGCATCCATCATGGTGTCCTCCATGTTCTCCTCTTATGAAATGATTGTTGAAATCGATGCTCCAACATTATTCAGTTCTTGAATTCTTACTCTTCTTTCTCATTTTCATTTTTCCTCCTTCTCTCTATTTGTTGCAATCTCATCAAATGTCATAACCTTCCTTTGCCTATTTCTACATTTCTTTGATCCCATGTTGGCACCAAAATTTTAATTCAAAGTATTCTCTTCATGTCAGATCCAAAACAAGACAAGAAAAGAGAATGTTGATTCAAATTATTCTTTCTGCAGCACAGATGTGTCATAAAAATGATTGAATAATCGTCAATCATTGAGATGAGGCCCACAGTCCTATTTTTTCTTCAATGGGTCTTTAATAAATGGGAACCTGTTATTTAAATGAAATGGGTGCCCATTTCTTAAAACCAAGATTGGGCACCATACCCCTACCCTATTTTTTTGTTTGGGATAGGCTTGGTCCCACCAAGCCTGTGCTTGGCCCTGCAAAAATATGGCTAAGGCACTCATATATAAAATTTCCTCCTTGTCATAATTTTTTGGAGGCCTTCCCAAATGAATTATTTGATGAAATCAAAATGCATTACATTTCTTATTGTACATATTATAAAAATATAAGTTTCATAGTTATATGACTAATTTTAGTATTTTTACAATATTTATTAAGCCAAAGTGGCACCTAAACTTAAAATAGTAAGGTTAACTAAAATTTTAATAACTTTTTTTATTTTATATTTTTTGAAAAATGAATTATATGATATTAATCTACATAGAATTTCCTTCAAGATAAAAAAAAATGGAATAAAAAGTGAATTTTTTATCAAATTATGGTGGTCGTACACCAGAGGTTTCAAAAATGTACTTTACAGTCAATTAAAAATTAATTAAAAAAATATTCAATAAAAAAAAGAAAAAATATTCTCATCAATCTTTTGTGTTTCAGGTACCTTTCCCTAGAAGGATTCACAAAAATTCATTTATTTACTTCAAAATAGGGTGGTCGTACAAGTGTGTGGTATGGTCCTGAAACAAGCATTTTAAAAAATTCATTTTTAAACATGCCTACTAAAATGCAGTTTATATTATGTGGGTATTGAAATAAATTACATATTTGAAAATTAGACTCCAAACACTACATTTTCTATTACTGAAGTTTTTTGAGATTCAATCTTTAAGTGCCTCAAATTTTGACATCAATTGATAGAAAATTTGAAATATAGGGAAAATGCTTCCACTTTTTGGCCAAAAGTGGGACTCAACTTCTTAAAGCCACCCAAGAGTATGGGACTATAGTGACACCTCTTGTACTTCCAAAGTAGTTACCCATAAGAATTACATTTCTAGAAGTCATATAGCAACTTTATCAAATGGATTTTGTTCATTTTAGGAAGTAGAAGAAATTTTCTATATTTCTCACACAATGCAAATTCATTAACTTCTATGTTACCAATAAAGGTGGCCTTGAGAGATTCTATGTGATCTTAAGATCATATAGAATGATATATGAAAGAGAAAGAGAATATGATCCAGAGGGTTTTATGAATACCCTGAATCCTTTCATTCCTGAAATCATGTGTGAACAGGATGTGATAATAAATTGCCCCACTATTGAGCTAGTAAACGACAGAGGGAAAAAATAGAACATGGTAAAGAAGACAAAAGAATTGAGGCAAAAAAGAAATCTTAATTTTCCTGACTTCTTTGATGATGAGCCATAATATTTGGTATAGATGTAAAAGATGATAATGAGTTTTGAAACCCTTTTGAAAATGGATATTGTGAAGAAAGGAAAATAGCCTCAAAATTCTTAGGAACCCACTACTTAGAGGTAAACTTTTCCACAAGAACCATTGAAGGAGAAAGGTATGGATATAATTAGTGTGGAAGAAGTTCAAAAATTAAAAAAGGAAGAACAACAAGTGGATTCCCCACTTTTTTATGATAGACTCTCCCTTCCCCATTCTCCAAAAGGTCAAGTAATAAGAGAGATGGTGTCTATGATGTTTAATAGAAGATCATGAGAGAGATTTAAAGTTTCAAATGATCTCTCTAGAGATCTCAAAGATTTGCCTTGAAACCAATTCATTAGTGATGATAAATTAACTAAAACATAGGAAATAAAAGTTTTTTTATAACAAGGAGAAGATAAGAGTACCAAATTAGACTTATAGAGGTAATAAATAAAATATTTCCCTACGAATGACATAAGATAGGAGAAGAAATCCTAAAGGGGTTTGATTTTAACACTAAAACCATTACTCCCAAATAGGGAAAGTATATGTTTTAAGATGTAGGAATTCTATTATTTCTGGGATGGAATTTTGCCACTACCCTATTATTTCACATTGTAAGAAAGGAGAAAAAGGCTATATATTATTTTAAGGAGGAAGTTGACCAGGATTGCTTTGGCTTAGTGTTTAGTCCTAACTATGTACTTTGGTTCACTTGAGCCCTATCTCGTAGTACCAACAAGCTTGATCTTTTCTAGAGTTATGATTGGTTTAAGGAGGGACCAATGGTTAAAAGCGTGTTATATACAATTTCTCCTAAGGATGTATATTTAATGGTTAATATTTTAATTTTCAGCAAAGTGGTCACTGACAAGTTGTACCTTGATTATGAAGAGATAAAGCAAAAATTCATAGGCCAAATTGTGACAAATAAGGACTTGCAGAGGAAAATTAATATTTTGAAAGGGGGGACAAATCTAATTTTTCAATATCCTTCCACCCCACTTATAAATTCTTAGAGAGATAATCTCTAATGATTGAGATAAGAGAATTGAAGACCAATCTTGACAAGGACAAGTCATCAAAGAATTCAATCTCAAACAATATTGTCACTGGCCTAGTTAGTCATATATTGAGTAAGATCGATGTGAGGATTGATGATGCATTTAAAGGATATTGTAACTTGGTATATGCCTAGGTCAATCAATAACAAAATGTTGATAAATTAAAAACAATCCTGGATAAATGGTCTTCAAGAACCTAAATATTGATTGGCATGATCAAAGGGTCCAGGTGTGATGTCAAAAAATCACTAGACTTAAAAGAGATATTTAACACTATGAAATGATTGAATATGTGACATGTTCACTATGAAATTGGAGGCTTGGTTAGAGGGAAAAACTAAAGAGAATTGAGAAAATGGAGTGCACATTACTACCAAGTATCAAGGATGATTAGGGAAACCCTTAAGACACTAGACTAGTGGAAATATGAAGTTGGCTCTCTATTGTCTAAGGTAATTTCAATTGTATATCAAGATGATAAATAACATGTGACTAAAATGAATAAGTTGTTGGATGATATGTATACCTTTGAACTCATTTGGGATAACTATTAGATAGATTCAGGAGCATTGTTGGACTCAAGGTATAACAAAAAGATTTAAAAGTTGGAGAATATGTTGTAACACTCATGGCCAGATGAGGAAATTATTTTGTAGTGCCATGTGAAGTATGGAAAAGATAAAGATGAAGATTGATCCTTGTTTCCTAGGTCAAAGACAACAATTTTGGTCAACATCAAGTCAACATGATTTTCTCCATATCAACATCCACCAACAATTTTGTTTCAAGAAAGTGCATCCCACAAAAGAGGAATTTTATTAGAAACACTTGTCATGGAGATGATTCTTCTCATTATCCATCTATTTCTATTTCTGATAATTTTTTATTTCCTAATCTCTGGCATAATTTGTAACTGATTTGTCAAATAGAAAATTGACATGTGTACATTTGGTTTTTTGTTCCCTTATTCTATAAAAGGAAACTCAAATACATTCTATGGGGTACCTTCTTGGTTGCTTCTTATTTTTTTCTAGTAGGTTCCTTTTATTTTGGAATTCAAATCTTAAGAGATTATAGCTAGTGTTTATACTAGGAGTTGATAGCAGAAAGACATGTAGCTCAAATACAATTATAAATTTAATTTTCTAAGCTAATAATAAAAATGGATTTTGGAGAATTTATGGTTTATTTGTCTCCTCTTTGAATGTGTTTAATCTTTTTGAAATTGTGAAGAAAATTTTCCTTGTTTCAAATCTATGAGTTTGTGTAGTTTATGTTCTGATTTCTTCCTATTCTAAGTGAATGGTTAAAATAGTCTGATCAGGATATATGGGTTAGATATAATAATTATGGATCTAAAAGAAGAACAATATTATAAATATCATGGAAGATTTAGTGTAACACTTTAGATCTATTAATCCAAAGGGCTTTGATATTCAAATGTTGCAGTTATATGTGGTTTTGTGTTGATTTGACTCTAATTCCCTAATAAGGCACTTGTTGATGGAGAGCTCTAACCACAAGAGTACTCTTGATCTAACTAAGACCTTTCTTCTGGTCTTCCTAGGGTATCTTTCACTACCCTATCTAGAGGACAACTCTATGATCCCCTACTTCCCTTAGAACTCACCACCAACTTCAATTCACTCTATGATCCCCTACTTCCCTTAGAACTCACCACCAACTTCAATTCACTTTACTATCCCTCTCAATCCAACAATGCACCCATAGGCTCCATTGAGCCACCATTCTCTCAATCTGCTCTTGGAAATAGGAATGGGATTTCTGATCATTACTAGGTAACTTTCAACCAATCTTGATCCACTTGGATGGAGTCTTTTAAATGTTTTCAGTCGAGTTCATATTGTTCAAGATTTTAGGCCTTGTAGCCTTTTTAGGCCTATTAGCCCTCCTAAACACTGTAATCTTGGATTTCCTCTAAATTATCCTTAACAACCCTCTGAACCAGTTATGGATTCTTCATAGGTCCAACCTAGGCTCTAGGATTTTCTAGGTTTTAGACCCTCACTCTTTCTGTACATAGGACTTTCACCAAACCCCTTATTTTCTTGGGTTTTTAGGGCATGTCAACCAGTCTAGGTTCTATGCATTCTTTATGTGATAAAATAAACTCCACCAATCTCCTCCTTGTATTCACTTATCAAGGACACATACCCCTACATTCTCCAACCATTTATTGGCACAAACCAATCCAATTAGCAAGCTTTCTTGCTTCTGTTCTACACAAGCCTCTAACCAGAATGCCTTTGCACTCGCCTAGGGATTGATGGAAAAAATAGATCCCTTGCACAAAAAACACTCCACGGACTATATTTACAATATATACAAGGTCCCCTACTTGATTCCAAGTTTCCAAGGTTTTCCAACCACGGGAGCTCAAGTGGGACTCATATTTACAAAGACTGGTACAGAAAAAGACAGTGAACTAGTAAAACAAAAATAATTTACAAAATGATAAATAGAAATGAAAAAATAATTGGAAAACACAAAGTCTCAGTGCATTAATTCATTCCATTCAATCCATTAAAGTTGTGGATGATGGCTCTGTCACAAAAATATAGTCAAATTCTTTGCTTCTCAACACACAGTCCGGACACTAACATAGCCAACCCTTAAATTAGGGTTTTTTTGACCTTATATAGTTTATCCCTTCATGCTCATACCCTAAGGTCAGGATTTGGAGACCATTAAAGCCCTTTCCTATTTTTTAGTAAATGTTGTCATGACAACTTTGCAAAGTTGCAAAGTTGTCATGAGCAACTTTTACAACTTTTTCCACTTTAACATTCCACTACTCTCAATGGTTAAATTAGAGTCTAACCCATTACATAAGATCTTAAAACACTGAAAAAAATCAAAATCACAAGTGCCACTCCATTTTGGAGTCTTGGTCAAACTTTGACCCATTATTGACTTTCTAGGGCTTAAACCCTTATGTCCTAATTGATCACACAAAACTCTTGACTCAAAACACTCCTATATCTAAACACACGCCACAAAAACCTTGGGACTTTATAATTTTTCCTTATAACCTTGGTGGTTGGCTAAAACCACCTACAAGCCAAAAATGCTTGAATTTCTTCATAAGACCTTAAGGTGCTCCTACACCATCCTCCCCTTGCAACAAGAAAATCAAGTTACCTATGTTGTGATGAACTCCATGTTGATGCCATATTTCTTAAATTCACTCTCTGCTATCCATGTAGATTCTAACTTAGGTAATTTCTCCCATTTAACTAGATGCTCCATATAAGTCTTACTCCTAGTCTTTTTCTTCACTCTGGAGTCCAAAATTCTCTCCACTTGTGGCTTGATCTGATCAGGTACTTGGAGTTCTTCCAAATCCTTAATCACCTTTGTACTGTACTTCCCCTCATCTATATTTTGACCCTTGTATTGAATCAAATCCTTCACATTAAAAATTTGATAAATAGACATCTCCTTGGGTAGATCTATCTGTTAGTAATAACTGAGAGGGGGGATGAATCAGTGGCCTCAAATTTTAATCCTTAAATCAACCCTTCAAAAATTATAACCAAAAATTATATCTCAATTTATCTTCTATCCTACAAGATGAATTCCATGAAATATTTATATCAATTTACTACTTTCGGATTTCTCTATTAAACCTACTTTTGTTTGGTTACCGATAAGCAATCATCTATTTACCGAAATACAGTAAATATGCAGAGTATACCGATAAATCTAGAATTAAATATGTAAGATACAAAATAGTAAAGAAATAAATCATACACACATAACACATGGATTTTTAACATGGAAACCCTATTAAGGGAAAAACCACTGGGACCGATACCCTAAATTTTCACTCTTCTTAAGTGAGCCCTGTTAAGATCCAACCTTGTTAAAGGTTACAAACACACTATTAGGTGTGACCTTGTTAGAGGATTTAGAAATAGTTTATCAACTAGTATCTGGCATCTAATGCTACCATCCTTGAGAAAACTCTCTTGGCCTATCAATAGGTATCGGGCATATCCAATGCTACTTTTGTGATCAAACATTTTGATACTCCTTGGGATGTATCTCAATTTAAAAAGACTTTTAAGTCCTGCTCGATTAAGAGGCTCATATGCTTCAATGGTTAAACTGAAACACTAATGATCTATTCATACATACAACTCAATTGTAGATTGTTAGACCTATTATAGGTCCATTACTTCATGGATCATTATAATCAAATATATACCTTTGCTCCACACTTGTTCTGCTCTGTGATGCTTGTCTCACTATTTGTCAGTGTCTGCAAAATCTAGCTCTTCCTTTAGCTTGTTGATCAGGACTGAAATGAAGACTTTCTTCTCCTTCAAATTTTCTTTAGCAGCTTTTCTCTTCTCTTGTTCACCCCACACACACAATTCGTAATGAATTGAGTTTGTCTCTTATAGACATGATTTCCTCTTTTCTAGGATTTCTTGATCTTGGCATGTTCAACAATATTTTCCAATATATTTAAAGAAAATCTCCAGTCTAATCTCATAGAGATCTTCTTGCCAACTAGACAAAGTAGCTTTAAATAAATTACTTATCTTCGGCTTTATCTGGATGATTAAAACAATGATAAGTATCTGTTAACTCTATATTTAGCTTCTTGACAGTTAAGAATTTTTGTTGTTTTCTGAACTCTTTGTTCTATTGGTCAACACTTCAGTTTGTCATCGGTGACAACTGACTATTCTATCAGTGTGACTTCATTTGTCATCGGGATATCCATCCTTGTCTTTTCCATCAGGAAATACTGAAATTCTGTTCATCAGGCTACTCTGTGTTTTGCTCATCGGGCAACACTGTAACTCTGCTCATTGGTAATGTTGTACATTTCTTCATCGGGCAACACTGTGACTTTGTTCTTTTACTCTGACCATCGGGTGCACTTTGTTGGTGTATGCAGTCACTTAGTGAATACTTGACTTATATGCATTACTGATAGCATAGCCTTTGATTCATCGATTCTTTGAAGTCTTTGGCAGTATTACAATGACCATATAGATTATTTCAAGTTGACATCAATGACAATACAATACATTAACTAATTTAATGCCTTGCATGATCATCAACTTGACATCTTCAAACATTCAATTAGTTACATGTCATTAATCTCTCCCTTTGGCATTGATGGCAACATACTACATTATCATACTATATTATTGCTAATACAATATGAAATATACAGTTTCATCAAGCATTTCTAATGTAACTTATTACAAATGTATGGCTATTGGTAAACTTAAATAGCTTTGATTTGATTCTTGCAGCTTTCTTTTTGTCTTTGATCTCTTTTCTGGATGGATGTAGAATCTTTCTTTCTCTGATGTGATGTGTTCACCTTCTGTGTCAAACTCTCTCCCTTTGATTGTTCTCCTTTATTTTGATGTTTTCTTTCCCTTTCTATTTTCTCTCCTTTTGTCAGTATGATAATGAGGTATCTCTCTCCCTTTGACATTAATGCCAAACATCTTATCTTTTCAAACAAGCTTTTGATAGTTATGTCAAGTGGATCCTTTATATCCATAATATATTCCTTGAATTTCCCAATCCATCGGTAATAGCTCTGTTGCTCAGAGTAGATAAATACCTTGTTGTGTATTGATTTATCTTTGAAGTCCATCTCTCTTCTTGCATCAACATGAATGATATTCTGATAATGTGTAGGCTGATGTAGCCTTCTAGTCAGCTTACTGACCAGTAGACAAGGGTCTGACCCCTAGTCTCTTTCTCAAGTACTCAAATTCATCCTTGGGTAGTGGCTTGGTGAAGATATCAGCCAATTATTCCTTTGATTTCATATACTCAAGTATCACCTCCTTTTCCTGAACTTGTTCTCTTAGATAATGATACTTGATGGCAATATGCTTTGTTTTAGTATGCATGAATTGATTCTTGGAAATGTTTATTGCATTGGTATTATCACAATAGATAATTACTGGTTCTAAAATTTTCATATGCATACCTTCCAGTAACTATTTGATCCATGCAATATTTGAGTAGTTTGCAGTAGCAACAAAATACTCTGCCTCTGCATTAGATTGTGAAATGCATCCTTGTTTCTTGTTGATCCATGTGACAAGTCTATCACCCATGAAGAATGCTCCTCCAATTGTGCTCTTCCAGTCATCAAGATTTCCATCCCAATCAGTGTCGGTAAAAACCTTAACTTCAAATTTTCCTTCTCTTTTGTACCATAATCCATATTCCTTGGTATTCTTTAGATATCTTAGAATTCTTCTCATAGCAGTCATATGTGACCCTCTGGGATTAGCAGAAAATCTAGCAACTATTCCTACTGCATGTGCAATATTTGGTCTAGTATGTACAACATACATGAGTTTTCCAATCATTGATCTGTACAAAGTTTTATTTACCTCTGATGACTTGTTCTCCTTTGTCAGTTTTCATCCAGTTGCCATCGGTGTTCCAACTGGTTTGGATTCTTCCATCTTGAATATTTTCAGTACTTCTTTGATGTACTTGGATTGTGTAATGAAAATACCTTCATCTTGTTGATTGATTTGCAAACCAAGAAAGAACTTGATCTCTCCAAACATAGACATCTCAAATTCTTTGCTCATATCATTTGCAAATGATTTTCATAGCATATCATTGCCTCCAAATATGATGTCATCAACAAATATCTCAGCAATCACAATGTTAGCATTAGTATCTTCCTTCAAGTAAAGATTACTATTTTCACTAGTTTTTACAAATCTAATACTTATAAGATAGGAATGAAGTCTTTCATACCAAGCTTGGGGTGCTTATTTCAATCCATACAGTGCTTTGTGAAGTCTACATACCATGTCCCTCTTGTCTGGATCAACAAACCCTTCTAGTTGTTCAGTGTATACCTCTTCTTCAAGTATTCCATTTAGGAATGCAAACTTGACATCCATTTGATATACCTTGAATCCTTTATATGCAGCATAAGCAAGTAATATTCTTACTCCTATCCTAGAAATAGGTGCAAAGGTTTCTCCATAGTTAATTCCTTCTTCTTGTGCATACCCCTTGCATTCTAGTCTTGTTTTATTTCTTGTGACTTCTCCATTATCATTCAGCTTATTCCTGAATATCCATTTTGTACCGATGACATTCTTGTCATCTGGTCTTGATACAAGTGTCCATGTCTTGTTTTTCTCTATCTGTTCAATCTCTTTATTCATAGCACTTATCCATTAATCATTATCTAGTGCAGCATTGACAGATTTGGGCTCATAATCACAAATAAGACATCTTGGATTTAGAGACTTACTTCTAGTTCTCATACCAACGTTTTTATCTCTTATGATCTGGTCATGTGGATGGTTCCTTCTGACATATCTTACAAGTATAGATAGATCTCTTTGTCTATCAGCTTGATCATCATTTTGTTCTTCATTCTGTTCTCCATCAATTTGTGCATCATTTTGAAAAATATTTTGATCGTCGGTATTTGCAGCCTGATGCTTGGGTGCAATGATCTATTGCTTGAGAGCTCTACATTGTTGGTAGGGTAGAGTGTCAGGTTCCTCATTGTAATTAAACTTATTGTAGTCCTCTGGTTCTTTAGTGCTTTCCTTTTCATTCTTCTCTGCAAATTCATCTATCTTTACATTTGCACTTTTAGCAATTTTGTTAGAGGCTTTGTTTAGACATTTATAAGACTTTCTCTTGGTAGAATACCCTAGAAAAATTCCTTCATCACTCTTGGATTCAAGTTTTCCATTTCTATCATCTTTTAAGATATAACATTGACTGCCAAAAATTTTGAAATAACTTACATTGGGTGTGTATCCATACCATAGCTCATAAGGTGTCTTTTTGGAGTCTTTCTTCAATTATACTCTATTCAATGTGTAAAAAGCAGTACTAACAGCTTCCCTCCAGAAGATCTAGGTGATGCCTTTCTCTATCATCAGTTTCCTTGCATAATCAACTATGGATATGTTCCTTCTTTCAGCAATTCCATTCTGATGTGGTGTTCTTGGTGCAGAGACCTATCTTTTGATTCCATGCTCATTACAAAATTTAGTGAATTCATTTGAAATAAATTCCCCTCCTCTATCTGACCTTAAGCACTTTAACTCCTTACCACTTTTCTTCTCAACCATTGCTTTGTACCATTTAAACATCTTAAATGCTTTTGATTTATCTTTTAGAAACATGACTGTCATCATTCTAGAGTAATCATCAACAAAGAGAATAAAATATCTATCTCCATAATAACTCTTTATCCTCATAGGTCCACATAAATTAGTATGGACTAATTCTAGAATTGCATCAGATTTATGGATTTTTCTTTTATAGACTTTGTCATTTTACCTTTTTGACAATTTTTGCACATGATGTTGTCGGGCTTGGTCATTGTCGGTAAGCCTCTGACATTTCTTTTTTTTCTAATCTTTATCATGTTGTAAAAATTCACATGACACAATCTTTTGTGCCACAACCATATGTCTTCATTTGTAGCAATCAAACAAGTGGAATCAGTATCATTCAGATAGAATAAGTTACCTTTTGTCTGCTCACCGGTACCAATCAGATTTCTAGATTTATTGAAGATTTTTGCCTTCTTATTTTTAAATGTTACTCTGTGACCTTAATTATTCAACTGAGAAATACTCAATAGATTATAATTCAATCCATTTACCTAATAAGCATTTTCACACTTTATTTGGTTATTCAACATTATGGTTCCTCTACCTTCAACTAGACAAGGTGTGTCATTACCTTTATAGTATACAAAAGTCTCAAAATTTTGCTTGTCACCGGTCATATGGTGAGTGCAGCCACTATCTATGATCCAAACATCATTTTTGCTAACTTTAGATATGAGAGTTGTTTCTACATACCTTTCTTCATCATCATCTGAATCATCTTTTACATCCACAAACACCATCTCGATGTCTTCATCAGATTTGGTGTCAGTATCATCATCTTTGCATTTTTCTAGGTAGCTAGCCTTCTTTCCTTTGTCCTTATAGTCTCGGGTGTCTCTTCTTTCTGATTTTTGGTAGCTTCTATAATCACCTCTGTCAGACTTCTTTTCAAATGATCTGTCATTACTTCTGTCATCTTTTCTTCTGTTAGTACATCTTGCAGCAAAGTGTGCAATCTCTTTGCAATTAAAACAAACAAGTGGTAATTTACCTTTGCCTCTCTGCATTCTTCTAGCCATAAGTGCTTCAATTTAATTAAGATCATCTTCTTCAATTTCACTATCACTATCTTTTCTCATAGTATTTTTATGACTTGATTTACTTATTCTCATAGAAGTTTTGAATGCAGACTCTATGTTTGGTAAGACACTATTATCAAAGTTATTCATCTCAAATGAAATCAGTCTTCCAATCAAACTGTCTAGAGTAACATTTCTTTTTTCTACTGCTCTCATTTCTTGAGTGGCAGATACTCTAATAGAATAAGTCAATAATAAGGTTCTTAGAATTTTACTTACCACTATATCTTCTTCTAGTACACCCCCAACTCCTCAGATAGCATTGACTACCTCTTTGAGTCATGTGTTGTACTGAGTGATGTTTTCACCTTCTTTCATTTTGAGATCATCAAATTTTACTCTGAGGCTTTCTGCCTTGGCTCTCAAAACATTTTTTTCACCATCATGTACAAGCACCAATTTGTCCCACATCTACTTTGTAGTCTTGCAGAATTTGACATCTTCAAATTCAGCATCAGAGAGTGAGGAAGCAAGCTCTATCATCATGTCATTATGATCATGCTTCTCTCTCATTTGTTCAACTGTTGGTGCTCCTGTGGGAAACACATATTCAGTTTCTAAGTATTGAGTAACATCATTACCAATACCTGATAAGTGGAGTCTTATTCTACTCTACCATGAAGCAAAATTATCTTTGTTAAACTCGGGCACATCTTGTCTGTTCATCTTGTGATCTTTAGCTTAGGTCTTGAAGCCTTCCTTCTAAGCACGCAAGCTCTGATACCAATTGTTAGTAATAACTATGAGGGGGGATGAATTAGTGGCCTCAAATTTTAATCCTTAAATCAACCCTTCAAAACTTATAACCACAAATTATATCTCAAGTTATCTTCTATCCTACAAGATGAATGCCATGAAATACTTATATCAATTTACTACTAGTCAGATTGCTCTGTTAAACCTTCTAATATTTGGTTATCGATAAGCTGTCATCTATTTACTAAAATACAGTAAATATGTAGAGTATACCGATAAATCTAGAATTAACTATGTAAGATACAAAATAGTAAAGAAATGAATCATACACACATAACACATGGATTTTTAACATGGAAACCCTGTTAAGGGAAAAACCACTAGGACTGGTACCCCAAATTTTCACTCTTCTAAAGTGAGCCCTATTAAGAGCCAACCCTATTAAAGGTTACAAACACACTGTTAGGTGTGACCTTATTAGAGGATTTAGAAATAGTTTGTCAACTAGTATCTGGCATCTAATGCTACCATCCTTGAGAAAACTCTCTTGGCCTATCAATAGGTATTGGGCATATCCAATGCTACTTTTTTTATCAAACTTTTTGATACTCCTTGGGATGGATCTCAATTCAAAAAGACTTTTAAGTCCTGCTCAGTTAAGAGTATTATATGCTTCAATGGTTAAACTGAAATACTAATGATCTATTCATACATACAACTCAATTGCATATTTTCAGATCTATTGTAGGTCCATTACTTCGCTGATCAATATAATCAAATATATACCTTTGCTCCACACTTGTTCTGCTTTGTGATGCTTGTCTCACTATTTTTCGGTGTCTGCAAAATCTAGCTCTTCCTTTAGCTTGTTGATCAGGACTGAAATGAAGACTTTCTTCTCCTTCCGATTTTCTTTAGCATCTTTTCTCTTCTCTTGTTCACCCCACACACACAATTCATAATGAATTGAGTTTGTCTCATATAGACATGATTTCCTCTTTTCTAGGATTTCTTGATCTTGGCGTGTTCAACAATCTTTGCCAGTAGATTTAAAGAAAATCTCGAATCTGATCTCATAGATATTGTAACACCCCAAAATTGGCACCTTATAATCCTAATCAATTTTGGTGCGCTCCTTCAATTTTTTCATCATCGAAGTCCTATTGTACTAGGCAAATTCTCTTCCTAATTGACTTTAATTGACTGAGTCTCAAATGCAGAAATCCCAAATTTGAATAAATCTAACATTATATTTAATTCCTAAATTATCAAGGATTATTAGCTAAAAAACCCTATGATTAATTAATTTAATTCTAAAGTCCTAAGTACTTTTAAATTAAATTAATTCCACCCCCTTTAGCTAATATACATCAAAAGGAATTGAATAGTTATTTAATTGATTGAATGGATTATCCTCAAAAAGAATTCTATAATTCTATATGAAAGGTCACTCATGTGCCAATAATCCACTCTTTTAATTAAATAATTCATGTTTTTTTTGTCTCAATCTCAATTCTTGGAAATGAAGAGGCAACCGTTTCTTTTCAAGAAACTCTTCACCCTCTTTCCATGGTTTTCTATATATTGGACCTCATTTTCTTCATTTGGGAGGATGATTTTGGAGAGCATTAAATTTATAGTGAAATTTGCATTGATTATTTCATGCTTTTGAGCTTAATTGCATAATTAGATTAATTTCAATTTGGGGTAATGATATGTTGATTTTTAATGCAATTCATTCACATGTCTAACATCTCAATTTCATCAACTTTCAAGCTTTCTAGTTCAATAGCATTTCAAGATTTTTAGATTAATTGCAATTTCATTTCATAGATTAATTGCAGTTTCATTTCATAGATTAAGAGAATTTAAATTCTAGATTAATTGCAATTTCATTTCCTCTCATGCTTTAGAAATCCTCCATGTTAGCAATGGTCAAGGTTGTTGGCTCTCATTTTGAGAGTAAATTTGACATCCCTAACTAATTAGGAGGCAACAAGTCGCTTCAATCAAATTTGCAAGATGAACAATTCATGTTTGTCTTTGTGAATTGAACGATTGAGTAAGGACTATGTTGAGTATGTGCCTAATTTAGAGGTCACATTCAAGCACACACATTTTGGCACCCACCGTGAGGCAGAAAAATGATTTATAGCCTCATTTTCAAACTTTTTGACAGTGATTTGGGAACTCTGTTGTACGTCTGTACAACACTGGTATAGAGTCTCATGCGAGATTTTAGGTCAAGCCGCACAAATTTTTGCTCTCTGTAGCACTCTCTTGCACAAAGAAATAGAAATCTTGCACACCTTGAAGAACTTTCTCGCGTGCAGCTAAGTACTTTCTCATGCAAAATTTAGCAGATAGACATTTAAATTCCAGAATGTGTAATTTGCTGCTATTCTTTTCTGACATCTGCTCTCTGCTGTGATTCTCTGTTTCTAATTTCTGCTGCAGCATAATAGTAGTTTGCAGGTTTGATTGTCAAAGAATCATAAAAACCTTCTAACAGTTTTCTTGCAGGATGATTGTCAAAGGCATATTCAAAAATGTTGTGTTTGTTTACTGATTTCATTCACATAGTTTAAATAGGGCTTTGTTAAAATTTCGTAAGGATCCTGATAGGAAAGTAGGGGAATAGGCTCTTCATTACATGGAAGTGATGCCCATGGATGAAACCAAGACCCAGATATTGCTAGCATGACGGATACTTGGGGAAGCAAAGCAAGATAGCGAATCTTTAGCACTTCTACTTGTTAGGGGATTATGCTCTTCTCTCTTTGAGAGAATCAGAAACCTAAAGGCTTGTGGATTTGGTGGAGTGAAACTATCTCGGTGATGAATATGCTTGATGTGTTTGGGTAAGGTTAAAAGGTAGAGAATTATTCTCTTCTCTCTTTGAGAGAATCAGAAAATCAAACCCTTGAATCTGAACCAAGTTGTGTCACCTTTAGATGGCCTGCCGAAAGTTGAACCTCCGGGAATGACCCAAGTGAGTACACACCTATCACTGGTGATTCCACCTCACTCTAATAAATTATACTTTGTTGATTCTAAAGACTCCAAAGCCATGATAAATTCTTTCTCATGATTTTGACTATCATCGTGAGAAAGCCTTGTTTGTCGTACTGAGCGGCGCCACTCCCACCCTTGCTTGCAAGGGTGTATGACTTACAAGTGTTGGTGTGGCTATGAGGCCCCAGATCTGTATCAGAGGCACCAAAGTTTATTGTGAATGGAATCCCACTAAACACTATCTTAGTTAGATGCCTACCCAGTTCACCTCTGAAAGGGGACATAATCTGTGCGCAGGGAGGGGGAAGAATCTCTCCCCTAGATTCTTGACATAGGTATGCACCTGGATGCTTGAAGTGTTATATGGCATTGGCCCCTTCTTTAAGGGTAACCTTCAAAAATATATACTTAGTCCTTGGAAACACCAAAAACATGGGCGCTCTTTCAAAGGTGACACTACTATGTGAGGTGCACGCATACGCATAAGACAGCGGGGCACAGATTTTGTCTTCTCAACAAATTTTCTTTGTAGGGATAACTGAGTGTTTGTTTTTGAGTCTTAAAATATCTGAATCATCATCAAAAAAAGACTCCCATTATTCTTCCAAGTTGCTTTGTCCTTGGTAGAACTATTTACGACTATTATTGTGCCACTACTACTCGATTGAAACTTCGTGTTTGTAAACGAATGCTTGTCACCTTGAAATGGAGATTGCTGATTTGTATCATCATAAAACTCCCCTGAACCTAGAAATTTTTTTAGAGAACAATTCTCACTGTGTCTCAAAATCTGGTTTTTACCTCAAAAATTGAGTCCATCTATCAAAATTTGGTCTTTTCTCACGTGAAATTTCAAAAACCTATCACTTTCTCACATGAGCTGGCATTTTCTTGCACAAAGTTTAGCACTTTCTCATGCGGTGAGGCATTTCATCGTGTGAATCTATAGCCTGGCATTCAAAACAGTGAGCTTTTTCCCGTTAATTGGTGAACTTTTTGCCTGATCTGACTTTTATCTGGGGTCTGATTGCTTGTTTCCCTATTGTCTGTAGTCTGAAACTGGTCATTTCAAGTTGTGAACTAACTTTTTCTTACTCAAACTTGTCTTGTCTCTTTGTCTCCATCTTATCTTTTTGTGTTTTCATACCTTGCAACATGATCATCATATCTCAGCTATTCTAGCCATACTCTCAACGATTTGTGTCGGGTGCATCTCACACCTTGGTTGTTCTAGCATATTACCTCTTTTTTTTAATATCTCTGGAGACAGAGTTCTGAGTTGGATCTTAAGTTTCCTCTTGTTTCATCTTTTTCTATTCCTGTTACAACTAGAAGCGGCAATATTTTTCCCATTTGCGGTTCTGGAGTAGGTAGAAGTAAACCTCGTGATCAAGGAAAAGCTCATTCTGAACCCACAGTTCAACTTGATAGTCAAGAGGGATCCTCACATTCCTCTTCCACGTTTAGTATCGATTTGAGTCCAAATCAGAAACCGGTGCTTCAGGTGTGTTCTAATCCTTTGTTTCAAGATTAGCATAATCCATTTCTTTCAGATCGACAAGGCTACAGGAAGTCACCCATTTGGGTTGATCCTATTAACGATCCTCACTACCTTAGTGATCCTTTCGAACATATCAATCCTTTTGATTCACCGAGAAATACATTGACTACGAGTTCTCAACGCGATACTCACACTCATACTGAGGAGGTTCACATGACACAATCTCACATTAACAACATGGAAACTCCTTTCAATTATCAATATAATGGAGGTCATGACCAATCCCAAAATGAACAAGGTCAGCAAGAAGAGCACATCACCAGGGTCAAGATCAGACTCAGAGCATTTATGAAATTATTGGAAATGATGATGACCCAATAACTCAAAATGACATAGATGCTGCAAAGTCTAATAAAGCTCTCATCAAAATGATGGAAATACTTCTTGCGGAAGACAAAGAAAAATACTTTCTAGATTTGGCAAGACAAGGAGTTAAGTTACTCGCAAACTTCCAAGTGGAAATGCTTGAAGCTAAAGAAGAGGAAAGTGAGACCTCCAAATTGCATAAGATAATTCAAGACATGCAAGGTCAAATCAGCCAACTTATGAAGGATAAGGACAAACCCACGCAACAGTTTACAATGGAAAGCATATGTCCTTTTCTGTTTGATAGGAGTATTGTTATGCCACCTTTTCCCAAAGGTGTAGAACTCCATAAATATGACAAGTATCTGGGTACCACTGATCCTCAGGATCATTTAAGAGAATTTGGTGCCCTATCAATGGATTTTATACATGACCAAACATATTTGATGCATCTTTTTCCATGAAGTTTGGGTGGACCTACCATGGAGTGTTTTTCGCGACTGCCCACTGGCATCAAGACTTTTGATGAGATTACCAATCTCTTTATACAGCACTATTCATACAATATTCAACATCCCGTCAACATAAGAGACCTTTGCAACCTCAAGCAAAGGCAAGGGGAACCATTCTTGACATTTCTCCAAAGATGGACACAACTTTGCACTAAGTACACTCAAAAAATACTCGAATCTGAGAAACTCGATATCTTCTTGGATAATCTCACCCCTAATTTTGGGTATCAAGTACAAATCCAAGGTCCCCTTAATTTTGATAGCATGATAAAACAAGCTATGAGAATAGAAGCATTTATGGTTAAAAAAGGTGAATTGACCTTGAATAAAGATAACAAACAAGGTTCCTCATATTCCAACAAAGATAAAGGGAAGTTTTCCAACAAAAATAGGGATGTTGTGAATGATGGGGCAGTCGATAATGTGACTCCAACTTCTTCAAAATCAGTCTTCAATCTCACTTCGGGTATACAAGCGACCAAAGCTACTGAAAAGGCTTCAACCAATACTCAATAACCTTCTAGATTTTCTGGCAATAAACCTTGGGCACCATGACCCAAGCGTGAGTTTACTTCTTTGGGAGAACCGCTTGATGTGGTTTTCAAAACTTTGGTACAAAATTAGATTCTTTCTCCTTTGGAAAAATGTCTATACAATCCGCAACCATGACCTCATTGGTGGAATGAGAATGCGTACTATGACTACCACCAAAACAAAGGTTATAAGACTGCTACATGTCTTCAATTGTGTCATAAAGTCCAATATTTGATTGACAACAAGGTTATCATTGTGGAGAATCATAACAATAATTCGGATCATCAAGCATTTAAAGATCTCTTTCCTTGTTAATTACATACATACCACTTATGATAATGTTATCAACATGATTGAGCCTATGGAAGTGGAATATTGTAACATGTTTACTAGCAAGGGAAATGGGAATGCTCCTAAACCCAAAGCCCCATTTGTCTTGAGAGGCCCTAGGTCTCAATTATCTGAACCTGAAACATCTCGATATTATGTGAATGTTGTTACTAGATCTCACGCTAGAATCACTATCAAGGGTCCTGACCCCCCTGTCACTACATCCATGCTGAAACAAACTATGGATAAGACTATTGTTGGCTTTACCAACAAGACCACAAAGGTGTTCCCTACACCTCCTACTACTGGTTATAACATTCTTGACTAGCTTCAAAGAACCAATGCTCAGATAACTATCTTTGAGCTATTGAAATTCTTGCCTGCTCATAGGCAGATTCTAGACAAAGTTCTCACAGAAGCTAATGTCCCCAAAGACATCAATCTGGATTAGTTTCAATCCATGGTGGATCACCTAACTTCACCACATTATTTGTCCTTCTCTGAAGAAGATGATCACTCCATTAGTCACCCACGCAATGCTCCTCTGCACATAGAAGTCATGATTGGTAAACAGCTAGTCCGCTGCGTCCTCATTGACAATGGTGTTGGTATCAATATTTGCTCCGCTCATTTTCTTTCTCAGCTAGGTTATGGTGAGGATCACATAGATTCCAAAAAAATAATTACCATTAAGGCCTATGATGAAGAAGAGAGAAATTCTAAAGGTCTAGTTGTGCTACCCATTCAGGGTGGACCAGTTGAAAGAGACGTCACATGTCAGGTGCTAGACCTACCTCTTATGTATAATATCTTGCTAGGGAGACTGTGGATCCATGAGATGCAAGTGGTTCCTTCTACATACCATTAGTCTATTAAATTTTCTTTTCAAGGTGCAGAGGTGACAATTCCTGCTAGTATGGGCTCTTCTTGTAATGCACTCACTCAATCAGCTGATAGTCTTGTTCCAACTAATAGAGAATACACATAAATCTATGATTCCAAGCTCAGAGACATGGAACAAACCCTAAAAATCATAGACATAGGCATGGGAGGATATAAAATAGAACCCATGCTATCGTTAGCAGCTCTACCTCTGTATCCCCGTTCTTATGGGAGACCTTCTGAGAACAACAGATATTTCGCTACTACTGAGATAGTTTATGATGGTGCCTTTGTACGGTTTTCTACACCATTGGAAGATGAAGATGAGGAAAGAGCTATTAAGGCCTGGCTTTGTAAAGGAAAGAACATAGCTGAACAGACTACCCCAGCTCAGGAACTAAATCCCAATAATGAAGGTCTTAAGATTATGAAACATTTTGGGTACAAAGGGAGTGGCCCAATAGGGGTGAATGGTAATGGGTTATTGGAACCTATTAAAGCTATAGGTCAAAAGACAAAATAAACCACTAGTTTAGGTTTCAAAAATATCCCGTTCCATCTAGGGATCAATAAATTTGTACCAAAAATAGAGCCTTCACCAGAACCTGAAGGCACAGCTACAGTCGACACCATAGAAGATAGCTTTGATGAGGATTGATTTCCTTATCCCATTCCTCCAGATCTAGCAGCATTCTTTGTTGAGCTAGATAATTTTGTACCATGTGTCAGTACAGCCAAGACTAACAGCGATTCTGATAAAACCACTCCTTTTGATGCAATAACCTATGAACAATGGAAAGAGTTGCAAGATCCTAACTTCCAAGGTGAAAGATACATACCACCAGAGTTTCAAGAACATTTGGCATGAGAACAAGCTGGTGTTGCAAGAAATCCTAAACCTTCATGGTGCAAGCACCCAAGTCAGAGTTTGGATACAGAATCTCATGAATATGAGTTTGATAGTTTGTTAGAAGGATCTTATGAAAAAATTCTTGACATAAGTGAGGGGTCTAGTGAAAGGTCTAACAAGTCCAAGTCCACAAATTTTAACATGTCTTATACTTTAGTTGTTAGGAGTCAGCGGGATTTGAACATACCTTTGGATGAGATCGATTTAGCTCTCAGCTTGCTAGTTAATGCTTTTGAAGACTAACTGTGAACACACTTGAACCTGTCACATCTCTTTCACTCCAACATCCTGAGTTAATAGACTAGAATTCCCCTTCATCGAGTAAAGTCCTTACATTCTAGAATGATTACGCCCTAGTCTGTTACCTTCACATAGTTGAACCTATGATGTCCTCCACTAGTGAAGAAAGTGTCAAAATGATAGAGTCTGACATCAAGTATCTTAGTTAGAAAATTAAAAGAAGAAAAAATAGGCACTTTGATGGTGAAAACCACATTGTGGCAGTATCAAAGCCAAAAAAAAAAGTAAAAAGAAAAGACATATCCAAAGGTGAAAACCTCTCTGAGGCACCTGAGGATGAGATACTTGATGCACTTCTGAGTCACTTCCAGGAACACTCATCAGTGCTAATTGAGCCAACTCAGCCGGTAAATCTGGGAACAGAAGAACATCCACACATCAGTCATGTGGCCAATTCATTATCTATAGAATAACTTAAGGAATTCATAGAATTCTTCTAGGAGAAAAAGATAAATTTTGCATGGACATATTTTGACATGTCGGGTGTGGATCTTGATCTCATCATGCACCACTTATCAATAGCTCCAGGTGTGAAACTGGTCAAACAAAAACTTAGAAAGATGCATCCGCATGTGGCTCTACTGATCAAGGCAGAATTGGAAATACTTCTAAAAGTTGGGTTCATTCGAATAATTGATTATGCAGAGTGGATCTCTAATATAGTCCCAGTGACTAAACGTGACAAATCAATTAGGGTCTGCACTGACTTTAGAGACTTAAATTTGGCATGTCCAAAAGATGATTTTCCACTTCCCAACATTGACATGATCATGGATATGACAACAGGATATGAGATGTATTCACTAATGGATGGTTTTTATGGCTATAATCAAATCAAAATTGTGCCAGAGGACCAAGAGAAGACCACTTTTACTTGCGCATGGGGTACATTATGCTGGAATGTTATGCCTTTTGGTCTAAAAAATGTTGGAGCTACTTATCAAAGAGCTATCACTACCATATTTCATGACATGATGCATAGGACAATGGAGGACTACGTGGATGACACACTCTCTAAAAGTATGGACAGAAAGACACATCTCACTGATCTAGTTCCCATACTAGATCGTATGGAAAAATTTAGGCTACGTCTTAACCCTAAGAAATGTGCATTTGGGGTTACTTCAAGAAAATTATTGGACTATATCATCTCTACGAAGGGAATCAAGGTGGATCCAGCAAAGGTACAAGCTATAATGGAAATGCCTCCACCTCATAATATCAAACAAATCAGAGGTCTCCAAGGTTGGCTCCAATCTATCCGGCATTTCATATCACAGCTAGCTGACAAGTCACAACCATTCACCAAAAATCTCCATAAAGGTGTGACTTATGACTGGAACAAAGAATGTGAACAAGGCTTTCAACAGATCAAACAATATCTAGCCAATCTGCCTATATTGATGCCTCCTATTCAGGGGAAGCCTTCAATCTTATATATCTCAGCAACAAAAACATCTCTAGGTGCTCTCTTGGCCCAAGAAGATCAAAATCATAAAGAAAGAGCCATTTACTACATCAATAGAACATTGGTCTCTTACGAAATGAATTATTCTGTAATTGAGAAGGCTTGCCTAGCAATGGTGTTTGCTTCCCAGAAGTTATTACACTACATGTTGGCTCATACTACAAGGTTAATCACAAAAAATGACCCATTAAAATACTTACTCAATAAAGCTACCCTCACAGGTAGACTAGCTAAATGGGTCATGCTCCTAAGTGAGTTTGATATTGAATATGTTGAGAGAAAATCTATCAAAGGGCAAGCGATTATAGATCAGCTGGCTGAGGCACCTATTATAGATCATCAACCATGAAGGATGGAATTCCCAGATGAGCCCATCATGCTTCTCACGCATCAAACATGGACAATGTTCTTTGATGGATCATTCACCCAACAGGGGTCAGGAGCTGGAATTTTGTTTATTACACCTCAGCGGTATTCCTTACCAAAGGCATACAAAATGATGTTTCCTTGTACCAATAACACTGTTGAGTATGAAGCTTTGATCAATGGATTAAAGATTGCTATTGAATGGCAAGTGGATGAACTAAAATTCTTTGGAGACTCACAACTGGTTATCAATCAAGTCAACGACATCTATCAAATGAAAGATGAAAAGCTAGTGCCCTATAAAAAGATGGTTGACAGCCTTAAGAAATACTTTGAACATGTTACTTTTCAGAAAATTCCCAAGGCAGATAATAAAGAAGCTGATGCTATGGCTACTCTGGCTTCTATGTTACAAATTCCAGAGAATGATTTCAGACACAAGTTCCTAGTAGAGACGTTATGTTATCCTGCCTATGACTCTCCTGACTCCTAGATGATTTGTTCAGTCATTGGACATGATTCATCCCGCTACCACCATATCTACTCTTACCTCCATGACCAAATAATTTTTGAAACATATACTAGAAATGAAAAATGTCACCTAATCTGCAGTGCTTCATGGTATGTCATCGTAGCAAATGAATTGTATAGATGAGGTCTAGACGGTACCCTCCTTAGGTGTCTAGAACCTGATGAGTCCAAACGCATGTTAGAAGAGGTACATGAAGGCATTTGTGGTTCTCACTCAAATGGTCTGACACTGACTCGTAAACTTATTAGAGCTGGTTACTATTGGCTCGATATGGAGAAGGAAGCTACACAGTTTGCTAAGTCTTACAAACAATGTCAATTACATGGTAATCTGATTCATGCTCCAGCCAAGGAGCTTATTCCTTTCATCACTTTCTGGCCATTTTAATAGTGGGCTTTCGAATTAGTGGGTCAGGTATATTTGTCTTCCTCTAATGGACATAAATACATCATTACTGCTATAGATTATTTTACTAAATGGGTCGAGGCAGTACCTCTCAGTGTAGCTGATGGAAAATCTATAGCTATATTCATACTAAATTACATTATCTATAGATATGGTGTACCCTCCTCTATAATCACTAACAATGGGGGACAATTCAAGAACAAAGATTTGAAAAATTTGTGCACTAAATTCAAGATTATTCAACACTGGTCATCTATTTATTATCCTTAGGGTAATGGACAGGCTGAAGCTTCCAACAAGACAATTCTCAAGATCCTGCACCATACGGTACACAAATCTGGATGAGATTTGCATCTCCAGATTAATCCAGCTTTATGGGCCTATCGCACCAGTATAAGAACTCCAACATGGGCCACGCCCTTTGTTTTAGTCTATGGTGTAGATGCAGTACTACCTATTGAGGTTGAGATTCCAACCTTGTGAGTCTCTCTGAAAGGCCTCATCACTGATGACGATATTAGAATATCTCGGCTACAAGAGCTTGAACTGCTAGATGAACATCGGAAGGTGGCGTTCAATCATCTCAAATCATATCAAAAGAGGATATCTAAGAGCTATAACAAAAAGGTTAGACCAAGAGACTTCCAAATGGGTGATCTCATCCTGAGAGAGAACCCTAAGAATCAGCAACAGTGGACTCAAAAAGGAAAATTTGAGCCAAACTGGCTTGGTCCATACATTATTACTACAGTATTTGGGTCTGGCGCCTATCATCTCTCCACTACAGAGGGTGAACAACTCAAAGAGCCTATCAATGCTCTTCACCTGAAGAAATTCTATAGTTCAGCGGATTCAGAAAGGAAAATTTGAGCCAAACTGGCTTGGTCCTTACATTATTACTATAGTATTTGGGTCTGGCGCCTATCATCTCTCCACTATAGAGGGTGAACAACTCAAAGAGCCTATCAATGCTCTTCACCTGAAGAAATTCTACAGTTGAGATATCTTTTGCATGCTCATGTACATACTTTATTCTGAGAAAATCCTAAAAATTGTAAAATGTCCTGAAAAAATGATCATCTTAGTGAAAACCTGGCAAACAGGCGCTTTGATGTATCTATTATACTAGTGAAAACCTGGTAAATAGGCACCTTGATAATACCAAAAAAAAACATGAAAAAGTCAAAAAATACAAAAAATAAAAAAAAAAGTCCAAAAATTTGAAAAAATGAAAATACAAAAAAAGAGAAAAAAGTGCCATTGATGAAAACCTGGTAAACAGGCGTCATGGTAGCAAAAATAGAATTTCTGCCAAGATGGTGAAAACCTGGTAAATAGGCACCTCTTGTTCTACAATGCTTTATCTGTCATAGCATCTCTTGGCTTTCTCACATTTGCTATTCTATTTTCCTGCTTTAGTCTGCTTTCCTGCTTCAGTTTGCTTCCCCACTTTAGTTTTATTTCCTACTTTAGTGTGCTCATGATTTTTCTCTTAGTCATCTTCAAGATTTTTCTCAACTTCACATGGATTGAAACTGGTCACACTCAGGGGCATGTTCCTGGTCTTGGGGGCATTGTCCTATCTTGTGGAGTTCCTTCTCCTCTTGCATCGGTCACCAATGGATCTCACTGTGTCTTCCTACTGATGCTTCATAGCACTTCATCTCTTCTTGAGACTCTCTTTTGCATCAGTCACCAGTGGTTCTCACTGAGTCTGCTTGTTGATGCCTAGATCTTGTTATCAATCTTTATGCTTGAGAATATCTCTCACAACAGTCACCAGTGGTTCTCACTGAGTCTGCCTACTGTCTCTATTCTTTTGATATTTCTCACATCGTCTTGCTATCTGCATGTTCAACTTCGATCCATTCATTACATGGGGGCATGGTTCCCCACTTCGATCCCTCTTTGGTTTTTGCTTGAGTCAGTAATCTTGTCAAAGGACAACTCTCTACTGGCACAAACTGGTGTTTCTCAACACCTTAATCAAATAATGTTTTTCAACACTCTCTTTGGACACATCTATTTTTTTCAACACACGGCGGATATCTCGCGACATAAACATCTCTCGATAGCAATCAAACACATTGCACTCACAAGCACAATAGTATTTTTCAACACCCTACACATAGACACATTCGTAAGCCTTGAAACATGTTGAGCTGTGATTAACTCTTTCTTTTGTATGTTGTCTATTCTCATGAATTTCACTGATATTTTCTTTGTCTACTGCTTGTTGGTGTGGTTTCAATGATCTGGCAACGTCAAATAAACAAGGTGTATGTGATAAGAGCTTCTGCATTAAGGTGGAAAAGCCTCACATCCCTTGATCTTGTTTAGTTGTACACCAAGGGGAGGTTGGGACTATCTCCTTGACTGTTATTGCTCTGTTTGTTTACTTGTGAACTTTTACTACATCAAACTGGAAACAATGTTTAGGTCACCTTGGCTTTTGTGCCTCGATGCTTATGTTCGTTTCCTACATTTTATCTGATGAAAGTCATATTCATATTCTTATGGTCACAGCAGCACCAATAAGGATTTTATTGACTCTAATGATCCAAAAGCACTCGATGATGATAAATATGATGAGTCCAACAACCAAGTCCTAGGGTTTCATTTAGCTTAGGCTTGCATTTGCATTGTACCCTTGCATTTGCATTTTAGGCTTGCATCGCGGCAATTTTGGTGCTCTCTTCATTGTCTTCTCATTCTTCAAAGGTTCTCATCTTTTGTCTTGGATTCCTCTTGATTGCACAAGTGATTGATCCTCTCTCTCTATCTTCATCTAAATGCTCAATCAATTTTTGTGATCGAAATCAAAATCTGACACTCCTAAGTAGCTCAAAATTGTGTTTTCAGATTTTGGGACCGACGCGATCGGACACTTGTGCAGTCAATTTTCTGACATCACTTTCTTGTCAGAATTATCTCTTGTTATCATTATCTCGGCTGCTGCAATCTTTTCATCAAAGTCAACTCTAGTCAATTCTGGTCAACTATAGTCAAACCTAGTCAGTAGGACTCCCTGATCGCTCCAAATCGATTATGTCTTCTCTTGATCTATCTCTGGATCTCTCTGGACCTTCGATCATGTTTCTATCTGCAATCTCTTGCTCTCATCTTTATGATGTATCATCTTTTGATTTTGCTTCTGAGGGGGTGGGATGATTGCATCATTAAATATTTTCGCATTATTCTCGAATCAATCTGATCTGAATCAAAAGTCCTCATTGCTAGGGGCACCTCATCACTTGGGGCATATTCAATTTTTTGTACCTTATGGTCAAACTTGGATATTCCATGATCTTGAATCTCTAGGGGCATCTTGATGTCTCGCATCTTGTCATCTTGTCATCTATCTTTCTAGGTATCTGAGCAATCTAACTCGGATCCTCAAGGATCAAGCTTCATTCTAAAGATGATTCTTGAAATCTCATTGGGTATTGGGGAAATCTAACCCTAATTCCTGAAAGTTATGCTTTGTTTTAAAGATGTCTCTCAAAATCTCTTTAGACCGTTATCTAGGCAACCTAACCTGGATCTCAGACGGATAACCTTCGTATTGGGGCAATCTAACCCTGATTCTGGAGACAGTCCTAGATCTTCATCAGCTATTAGCGAACATTGAGGCAATCTAACCCCGATTCTGATCCTCTCTCGGATGATTACGCTTCTCGATCTGATCGATGTCTTGGAAACCTAACCTAGACTTCTAAAATATTCATCTTCACATTAGACTATTCTATGAATCAATGTGTTGCTTGCACATCAATTCAAAGAGGGGCAAAATGTAACACCCCAAAATTGGCACCTTATAATCCTAATCAATTTTGGTGTGCTCCTTCAATTTTCTCATCATCAAATTCCTATTGTACTAGGCAAATTCTCTTCCTAATTGACTTTAATTGACTGAGTCTCAAATGCAGAAAACCCAAATTTGCATAAATCTGACATTATATTTAATTCCTAAATTATTAAGGTTTATTAGCTAGAAAACCCTATGATTAATTAATTTAATTCTAAAGTCCTAAGTACTTTTAAATTAAATTAATTCCACCCCCTTTAGCTAATATACATCAAAATGAATTAAATAGTTATTTAATTGATTGAATGGATTATCCTCAAAAAGAATTCCATAATTCTATATGAAAGGTCACTCACGTGGCAATAATCCACTCTTTTAATTAAATAATTCATGTTTTTTTGTCTCAATCTCAATTCTTGGAAATGAAGAGGCAACCGTTTCTTTTCAAGAAACTCTTCACCCTCTTTCCATGGTTTTCTATATATTGGACCTCATTTTCTTCATTTGGGAGGATGATTTT
>MU225153.1:551477-569094 GCA_018584345.1 Thuja plicata
TCTTTCCATGGTTTTCTATATATTGGACCTCATTTTCTTCATTTGGGAGGATGATTTTGGAGAGCATTAAATTTATAGTGAAATTTGCATTGATTATTTCATGCTTTTGAGCTTAATTGCATAATTAAATTAATTTCAATTTGGAGTAATGATATGTTGATTTTTAATGCAATTCATTCACATGTCTAACATCTCAATTTCATCAACTTTTAAGCTTTCTAGTTCAATAGCATTTCAAGCTTTCTAGATTAATTGCAATTTCATTTCATAGATTAATTGCAATTTCATTTCATAGATTAAGAGCATTTCAATTCTAGATTAATTGCAATTTCATTTCCTCTCATGCTTTAGAAATCCTCCATGTTAGCAATGGTCAAGGTTGTTGGCTCTCATTCTGAGAGTAAATTTGACATCCCCAACTAATTAGGAGGCAACAAGCCGCTTCAATCGAATTTTCAAGATGAACAATTCATGTTTGTCTTTGTGAATTGAATGATTGAGTAAGGACTATGTTGAGTATGTGCCTGATTTAGAGGTCACATTCAAGCACACACATATATCTTCTTGCCAACTAGACAAAGAAGCTTTAAATCAATTACTTATCTCCGGATTTATCTGGATGATTAAAACAATGATAAGTATATGTTAACTCTATATTTAGCTTCTTGACAGCTAAGCATTTTTGTCATTTTTTGAACTCTCTATTATTTTAGTCAACACTTCAGTTTGTCATCGGTGACAACTGACTGTTCTATCAGTGTGACTTCAGTTGTCATCGGGATCTCCATCCTTGTCTTTTTCGTCGGGCAACACTGAAATTTTGTCTATCGGGATACTCTGTGTTTTGCTCGTCAGGCAACACTGTAACTCTACTCATCGGTAATGTTGTGCATTTATTCGTCGGGCAACACTGTGAATTTTTTATTTTACTCTGACCGTCGGGTGCACTCCATTGGTGTATACAGTCACTTAGTGAATACTTGACTTATATGCATTACTGATAGCATAGCTTTTTATTCATCAGTTCTTTGAATTATTTGGCAGTATTACAATGACCATACAAATTATATCAAGTTGACATCAATGAGAATACAATGCATTAACTAATTTAATGCCTTGCATAATCATCAACTTAACATCTTCAAACATTCAATCAGTTACATATCATCACTATCTTATAGGCATTAGAGCCATACTTGGCTAACACTTTACATGGTCCAATCCTCTTCATCTGTAGTTTGTTAGGTATACCCTTATGTATCCTAGCCTTGTTCAAGAATACCATCTCCAAGTCTCCTACTTGAAATTGTAAGTCTCTTCTCCCTTCATCCTTCTTGGATTTCAACTTCTGATTAGCCTCCATCAATGTCTTCTTCACTTGCTCATGGACTTCTCTCATTGACTGTGAAAAGTCATCTGCATGTCCAATGACTTCCTCATATCCTTTCAAGTTTCTAAGCTCAAAAACACCCCTCGGATGTAACCCATATACAATATCAAATATACCCTTACTGGTAGTCCTAATTGTGCTAGCATTATAGGAAAATTTTTCCTGTGGGATGACTTGGTCCCATCCTTGTCCATATTCCTTGGTTAAACACCTCAACAAGTTGCTAAGAACCCTGTTTATTACCTTTGTCTGACCATTCGTTGGAGGATGATATGCAGAAATATGAGACAAATTCGTTCCTAGTCTTTTCCATAGGGTCTTCCAAAAGTGCCCCATAAACTTCACATCCCTGTATGCAACTATGCTCATTGGAAAACAATGTATCCTCATTATCTCCTTGAAGAAAAGATGGGCAATGTGGCAGGCATCATGTGTTGTACATGGGATGAAATTAATCATCTTATTGAATCTGTCCACTCCCACAAACACACTATCCAAGCCAGTTGGTGTCCTGGGTAGTCCCACTATGAAATCCATACTTATGCACTCCCATGGTCTATTGGGAATGGGAAATGGCTGGTAAAGACCAGCATTTGATGATGTCCCCTTTGCCTTCTGACATACTCCACATTTCTCAACATATCTCCTTATATCTTTCTGCATTTTTGGCCACTAGTAGAATCTCTCCACTAGGTCTTGGGTCTTATTTAACCCAAAGTGTCCACTCAAACTACCATTGTGCTTCTCTTGGATGAGGTTATCCCTCATGGAACCCCTTGGAACACATAGTTTCTTCCCTCTAAATAATAAACCATTCTATAAGGTATATTCTGCATATTCACTATGAAAATGATTTTCAAAATCAGTACACACCTTATAGATCACTGAGAAATCTAAATCTCCCTCATAAAGATCCTTGAATCCTTCAACCCTTGTACTCTACAACTGTATCTCTTGGATGGTGAGCAATCTCCTACTAAGGGCATCTTCTACCTTTTTATTTACCCCTTCTTGTGCTTGATAGTAAAAGTGTATGATTGCAGAAAATCCATCCACTTTATATGCCTCGAACTAAGCTTCTCCTATGTATTTATGTAGCTTAGGGCCTGGTTATCAGTATACACCACAAATTCTTTTGGAAACAAATAGTTCCTCCACTTCTTAAGAGCTTGCACCAATGCATAAAGCTCTATATCATAGGATGAGTATCTAGACTTTACTTCATTGAGCCTCTCACTAAAGAAGGCTACTGGTCTTCCTTCCTAACATAGGACTGCACCCACTACTATGTTACTAGCATCACATTACACAATGAATAACTTATCAAAACTTGGTAAAACCAGTATTGGCTGTGTGGTTACTTCTTTCTTCAATCTCTCAAATCCTTCATTGGCTTCCTTGGTCCATACAAACTTTGTCTTGAGTCCTCCTTTGATAGTGTCAAGGATTGGTGCACATATTTCACTAAATCTCCTAACAAACTTCCTATAGAATTGGGCTAACCCATGGAAGATTCTGACTTCAGTCCTTGTATTAGGAGTAGGCTAACTTAATATGGCTTCCACTTTTCTCTTGTCCATCTTCAAGTCACCTTGGGATACTACAAATCCTAGGTAGACTAGTTCTTTTTTCATAAACTCACTTTTTTCAAGATTTATGGTGAGCTTCTCTTCTTGTAACCTTTTCAACACAAGTTCTAGGTGCTTCATGTGCTCCTCTTTTTTTTTTCTAAAGATGAGGATATCATCTAAGTATACTACCACAAATACCCCTATATAGTCTTTTAGGACCTCATTCATCATCCTCATAAAAGTACTAGGTGCATTTGTAAGCCCAAATAGCATTACTAACCACTCATATAATCCCTCTATGGTTTTAAAAGCTGACTTCCACTCATTACTCTTTTTCATTCTAATCTGATAGTATCCACTTTTTAAATCAATCTTTGAGAAGTACTTAACACCCCCTAAGCAATCCATTAAATCTTCTATTTTAGGAATAGGAAATCTATATCTAATAGGTAACCTATTTATTTCCCTAGATTCAGTACACATTCTCCACTTACCTCCCTTTTTAGGAGCCAACACCACTGGGACAACACATGGGCTTATGCTCTTCCTGATCAATCCTTGGTCGAATAGTTCTTGAACTTTCCTTTCTATCTCTTTGTTTTGTTCTAGTGTCATTTTGTATGCAGCCTTGTTAGGAAATGATGCCCCTAGCACAAAGTCAATTTGATGATTGATTCCCCTTTTTGGTGGTAGTGTAGCTGGATTCCCTTCACATCTGATATCTTGGAACTGTTCTAACAACTGCTTCACTTCTGCAAGCATAGGTGATTGTTTAGGTGTATCTTCCTCTTATGGATTCACCAAGATTGCATAGCCAATTCCTTCTTCCTCCTTCATATCCTTAAGGAATTATTTCACACTCATTAGGAGAGTATTGGAGTCCATCCTCTCCATTGTTTCTTCCTCTATCAAATATTGTATCTTATAAGTCACTCCATTCTTCTTGACTGAGTACTTATTCTTCTTGCCATTGTGGACTGCCTCCCTATCATATTGCCATGGTCTTCCAAGCAACAGATGGCATGCATCCATTGGTAATACATCACAAAGTATTTTTTCTTGATACTTGCCAATAGTAAACTCAACCCACACTTGTTCATTAACCAATATATTATGTCCTTATTCAACCAAGTTACCTTGTAAGGACACACATGAGGTATCTTGATCAATTTGAGCTTTTGTATTGCTTCCTCTGAGATCACATTATCAGTAGACCAAAGTCTATTATAACTCTATATACTTTTCCAAGAATCTTACACTTGACCCTAAATAGAGCCCTTCCTTGTTTGTGTTCATCTCTTGTAGGTTCTTTGACCAAAATCCTCCTAAGCATGAGATTCTCTCCCTTCTCTGAATCCAAACTTATCTCTGACTATTTAGTCATGTCCTCTTCTTGCACATATGTAATCTTCTTCTTACCTTGTGAATATGTTGGCTTATCTGGACATCTATAGGCAAGGTGACCCAACTAGCCACAGTTGTAACACTTCATTGAAGAAAAATGTGAGCTTCTTCCAAATCCACCTAATCTTCCTCTTCCACCACTGTGAAATCCTCTACCTATGTTATACCCTCCTCTATTGCTTGACTTGTGGTTTTTTCCACAAACTTGGAGTCTCCTTAGCTTTTGTTCTCATTTCTCCTTCCACTAGAACCACCTCTATGTCCTCCTCTAGAGTCTCTACCTCTCCCTCTTCCCCTAGAGTTAGAATCTTGTATCTTTCTGATTTTTTCTTCCACCTTAAGGGAATTTGAAAACACCCATGGCTATAATTTAAAGTGAAAAGGCTCAAATCTTCTTGAATGTTCCACCTAAGGCCATTGAGATACCTAGCAAATTTGATGCTCTCTATCTCTTTCACTCTTGACCTAAGGCATAGTTTTTGGAACTCTTCGGTGTAGGATGACACATCTAGATATTTTTGTCTGAGATTTTGTCTCCTTTTGTGTAATTGGATGTCATAATCCTCTGGTAGGTAGTTTTCCTTCACCTTAGCCACCATAGCTTTCTAATTTTCTATTGTCTTCTTTCCTTTCCTTTCTCTTTATTCTTGCAAGAACTTCCACCAAGTTAATGCTTGTCCTCTTAGCCTTGATTTGGATATCTCCACATTTTGTGCCTCTATGATCCCATCACATTCAAAATGGTTTTCTATACCCTCAATCCATTCCATCACTAACTCTACATCCATTTTTCTAGAAAATACTAGAATTCCTTCTAGTGCTTTTCCACTTAATGCCTTGAGGACTTTGAGGAAAGGTTCCTCGGGTAATGGAGGGTCAGTTTCTGGCTTTACCTCCTTTTCAACTTGACTTTCCCCTTTATCTTTATCTTCTCCTATATGTTCTTTCATCTTGTTTGCAGCTTCTGCCAACTTTATCTTCATCTCCTCCATAGCTTCTTCTAGAATTCTATTGTTAACTTGTTGCTCTGACAAGTCCCTTTCCTATTCTACATTGGTTACCATGGTGCTTTCCCTAATGGATTCACTTCCTTATGTCATACACTATCCAATTCCCAAGCCTTTCAATGGCTTTGATACCACTTTTATGGGGAGCTCTAACCACAATAACACTCTTTCTCTAACTAAGACCTTTCTTCTGGTGTTCCTAGGGTATCTTTCACTACCCTATCTAGAGGAAAACTTTGTGATCCCCTACTCTTAAAACTCACCACCAACTTCAAGTTACTCTACTATCCCTCTCAATCCAACAATTCACCCATAGGCTCCATTGAGCCACCTTGCTCCCAATATTCTCTTGGCAATATGAATGGGATTTCTGACCATTCCTAGGTCACTTTCAACCAATCTTGATCCACTTGGATGGATTCTTTTAAAGGTTTTCAGTCAAGTTCATATTGTTCAATATTTTAGGCCTTGTAGCCTTTTTAGGCCTATTATCCCTCCTAAACACTACATAATCTTGGATTTCCTCTAAATTATCCTTAACAACCCTCTAAACCAGTTATGGATTCTTCATAGGTCCAACCTAGGCTCTAGGATTTTCTAGGTTTTAGACCCCCACTCTGTTCGTACATAGGACTTTCACCAAACCCCTATTTTCTTGGGATTTTAGGGCATGTGAACCAGTCTAAGTTCTATTCATTCTTTAGGTGACCAAATCAGCTCCACCAATATCCTCCTTGTATTCACTCGTCAAGCACACATGCCCCTACATGATCCAACCATTGATTGGCACAAACCAATCCAATTAGCAAGATTTCATGCTTCTGTTCTACACAAGCCTCTAATCAAAATGCCTCTGCACTCACCTAGGGCTTGATGGAAAAAATATATCCCCTACACAAAATGACTCCATAGACCATATTTACACTATATACAAGGTCCCCTACTTGATACCAAGTGTCCAAGGTTTTCCAACGACAGGAGCTCAAGTGGGACTCATATTTACAAAGACTAGTCCAGAACAAGATAGTGAACCAGTAAAACAAAAATAATTTAAAAAATGATAAACAAAAATGCCAAAATACCAAATTTTCTCTAAAAATAAAAACTACATGAAAAAACACAAAGTCTCAGTTTATTAATTCATTCTATTCAATCCATTAAAGGTCTAGATGATGGCTCTGTCACAAAAATACAGTCAAAATCTTTGCTTCTCAACACACAGTCCAGATACTAACACAACCAACCCTTGAATTAGGGTTTGTTTGAACTTATATAGGTTATCCCTTCATGCTCATACCCTAAGGTTGGGATTGGGCACCATTAAATCCCTTTCCTAGTTTTTAGGAAATGTTGTCATGACAACTTTGCAAAGTTGCAAAGTTGTTATGAGCAACTTCTACAACTTTTTCCACTTTGACATTCCACTACTCTCAATGGTTCAATTTGACTCTAAACCATTACATAAGACCTTAAAACACTTAAAAACATCAAAATCACAAGTGCCACTTTATTTTGGAGTCTTGGTCAAACTTTGACCCATTGTTGACTTTCTAGGACTTAAACCCTTAGGTCCTTATTAATCACACAAAACTCTTGACTCGAAACACTCCTATATATAAACACACACCAAAACAACCTTGGGACTTTATAATTAGTCCTTATTACCTTGTGGGTTGGATAAAACCACCTACAAGCCAAAAATGCTTGAAGTTCTTCATAAGACCTTAAGGTGCTCCTGCACAACTTGTCTATAAGATTCTAGGGTTAGGGTTTAAAAGAAATCAATTGGTTCCCAAATCAACAGATTGGAAAATTCTATAAGTATGCCTAACTGAATGCTTAAATCTTCCAAGTGATTTGGCCAACTAACAAGATCAAATAGGTTATGGTTTTACTCCCCTACTCTTCAAGCTCTGCGAGATCTACGCAGGTAAACCTTCTCACCAACTGCTTTCCAAGTTGGATCTTTTATAGCTGATTATACTTTAGTTTGTATTTAATTATTGATCTATTAAGATGGCATTAATGTCTTGGCTAGATCTGATTGTGTATTTTACAACCATTTCTTGTATTCTTTAATGTCATAGTTTGTATTACTAATATTTATTTTCTTTATGTTTGAGTACTTTTATGATTATAATTTTCTTTTAAGAGAGACTTCAATATAATTGTAAACTAGTGCCTTCTTTCTATTGGGCAACATAGTTAACCTTCTCCTTGACCCTGTTGTGGACACTTAAAAATGGCCTATTTCTCTAATGCAATGAAATTACTAATATTCCTCTTTAAATAATTTAATAATCTTTATTATTTAATAAATTGTGTCTTTCTACCATATTATAAGATCAAAATCATCAGTTCCCTTTAATTTATAATTAAGTAGTTTTAATTAATTACTTTAATTATTCAATGTCTAATCAATATTTCATCACCTATTCGTATATACAATAATTAAATAATTAAACATTATTTAATTATTCCATGTCTACTTATAATTAAATAAATAATGAAATTTAATTAATGTCCCCTTCACTAATTATTACATTTATGTAATAATTAAATCAAACTCTATCTCATGATTAAATAAATGATATTTATTTAATTAAACTAATTATTCCCCTCTCATGATTAAATAAATTATATTTATTTAATTAAACTAGCAATTCCTCTCATAAATAAATAAGTAATTATTTATTTATAAAATATCCCCACATGTGCAAATAAATAATTGATTATTTATTTAAATCATAAATATCCTCCTAAATCCTAACTCACACTCACTTTGAGTTAGTTTTTCAATCACAACTCTTCACTCCATGAATTTCTCTCCTAACCAAGTCTCATATTCCACCTCTTCAGTCAAACCCCTCAATCAGGGAAGTCAATTAGAGTTTAACTCTCACTCACTTGGGTTAGCTCTTCCACCTCTCCATTCAATCCACTCAATCAAGAAAGTCAATTAGAGATGAACTCTCACTCACTTGAGATAACTCTTCCACCTCTTCAGTCAATCCCCTCAATCAGGGAAGTCAATTAGAGTTGAATCTCACTCACTTGAGTTAGCTCTTCCACCTCATTTAGTCAATCCCCCCAATCAAGGTAGTCAAGTAGAGTTGAACTCCTACTCACTCTGAGTTCAACTCCTCTATTGGAATTATATGATGTGCCCAGTGACTGTGAGGGGGGTCTGAACCAGGAACCAATAAAACTTAATCCTTTTAATCCACATTTAGATTCACTTATTTGTTTGCATGCATAGAATTTGAAAGTAAAGAATCATACACAGCACATAATACAATATTTGGTTACCCAGAAACCTTCCAAAAGAAACTAAAACTAGGGTAGGGATGATACCCACAAGATTTAGTACTGCAGTATAAATTTATCCTGTTATAGCTTACAATGACCACTTCTGATGGTATGACATGTTAGGAGCATAGAAAGGACTGTTAGGTCCACCTTGTTAAAGGATTTTGTACAATACAATAAGTAATGTAACTCTGTTAAGAGATTTAGAGAAAGGACTGTTAGGTCCACCTTGTTAAAAGATTTTGTTGATCCACCTGTGAGAATGAACCTATTGATGATCTTCTTTGTGCAACTTTGATTGTTGAATAAGATCCTTCCGAATATAACTTATCACCTTAATCTGATAGATGAGACTCTTTTGTCCTGAATACTTCTGCTCTTAATCAAACTGTCATTCGCATGTCTTACTTATACATTTCGTACATATTCACCATACATCCTCTATTTGGATAAAAAAAACTATCTTACATATATATCTTTATCCAAATAAATGACTCTACAAGTCGGCTTGCAATCAACAAAATGATATATAACAATATATGCAAAGTCGGCTTCAAACTATCACTCAGGTCTAGAAGACTACTCGGGTGATAAACTGTCACTCGGGTGATACTAAAAATCACTCAGTTCATACTGATCACTCGAGCAATGCTGGTCACTCATGAAAAGTTGATCACTCGGGAAACACTAATCACTCAAGACTTGCATAATGCTTGTTGGCTTGGTCGACACTAGATGACTAAGTGTTTTGACTCTAATTGACAATATGTCTTGCCATAAGGTCTACATTCTCAATCATAATCAACCAACCCTTCAATCATGGATTCTTGGTTGATACCCCTAAAATATTATAAATAGATAGCTTGTTTCTCATATTTAAACAACCACAATTGCTTTGAATTCTTATGATGGCATACAATCGAGTACTCATTTATGAGAGCCCACATTGCATAAAGAAGGAGAACAACAAAGGATGAATTATGGGTTTTCATATTCTTTTATGTTATTTCATTTCAATATATTGATTTATGTTTGCAATTCTCTTCCTTTCTTTCATCTTTTGATATTGGGAATACTAATTGCTCTAACTATCTCTTTGTGGTTGAGATTTTCTATGTTATTGTAGGTTTTTACAGATTTTATTATACCCAATTATACCTATGTATAACCATCGCGAGACAATTTTTACATTTGCCACTTGGATGAATCTATCAACTAATTCGACCTTCAGTGTCTTCAATTATTTGTTCACACCACAACTAGTCCTATTGAATTTAACTTTTTCTTGAAAAGACCAATAAAATAGAATAAATACGAACAATACTTTGCATATAAATTCTGATAATCAAAATTGCAATGTAACGAAAAATAACTTCTCCACATGATGACTCTAGATAGCTTCTATTTTCTTGAATTAGAAATCACAAGGGAATTTATCAAATTGAAAATTTAATCCACAACTTTCATAGAAAATAAAGTATTGATTTTATATTCATACTAAAAGATTCTACTTACAACTACTTCAACAGTATATATTATCGCCTCTTTTCATTACAAAATGATCTCCCTTATATACATTGGAAGAATAAAGTATTGAAAAGATATGTCTTTTTCTTTCAAACATATATAACCTTTCACATAAAATAGTAACTAAACTAATAATTAACAACTCCTAAAACATAGCTTCCACATCTTGAAAACTTATGCAGACCATAATAAGAACTCAGTTGAGAAGCTTGAGAACAATAGGGGTGAGGACACTAAGGATACCAAGGAGAGTATGGGGCCTAGAATAAGAACATGCACCAGTACTAAAAATAAATATTCTAACTTGGAGGACTTGAAGGTCTCTGAGGGCAACATGGAGCTCTTAGTTGTTCAGGCTAAAGAACTGGTGGATATCTTCTACTTTTTGCCTTTTCCTTTTTTGTTGTCTCTTTTTTCTGTTGTCTGGCTCCATTTTGTTGTCTTTCTCTGCTTTTCCTTGTAGGTTCGTAGGCCTATGTTTTAGTCAGGTGTAGTTCCACTTTTTGGCTTGATCAATAATGCTTCTTCTCTTATCTTTTTGTACAAGGTTTTGGGACCTTTCAAAACATGTTTTTACCTAATCAGAACAACTCCTAAAACATATGATAATAAACTCTAATTAATTGTTTCTTTCAAGAAATAAATCTACTTTCTCAACATGCTCCACATAATCTGGATCTTTGTAAGTATCACAACCATCAATGAGCATCTTCATTATGTATTCCTTCCTATACATGCTCGGTCGGTAATCTTTGAAATTTGAGGTGCCAAATCATCTCCCTCTTTAATCTTTGAGACATTATTTCCCATTCTTCCTCCAAATTCTACTTTCCATTGATCCATTAATACAATTTCCCCATCAGTTATAAGGCTAGGTAATATATTTTTTTCCTTATTCTCAATTTTCTCCATATCCTTCCTCAAAGCACCACTGAAACGTTCTTGCTTATCAAGTAATTCATTTCCCTCTACAGGTACATTTTGTGCAAGAGTATTCAGTTTATCAATCAATTTTTGTTGCAATTTCTAATGATTGTCCATGATTGTAAAATTACCTCTATAAGTATACCAAAAGGGTATGGCATTTTCCATCACTATAACATATTTGTGCTTGATCATATCTATGGAAAATTTATTAAGAGCTTATTCATTCTTCTCAATTTTATCTTTTAGTCTTTTTTCAAACTTGTCTGCTTGGTATCTCCAATAAATAACATTTGGTAAAATCAAACATACTCTCTATTCTTCCCCAAAATCAATTGATCTTTCATGGTACCCCATCCTTTGATTATATTGATATTGAGTAGCTATCTCCTGCCACCTTTTCTTCTCATTTTTAGCATTCTCATATAAACTCTTATAAGTGGTATTTTCTCTTATTAGGAAGTCCACTTGATCCTTGTTCAACCAAGTTGCATTGAGAGTTAACATTGTAGTCTCTATAGGATCACTCTTTCCTACTTGATGAACCAATATAGTACCAAATGCTTCCTTAGGGTTGACAAGAATGGACCTTCTATCCCTTGGATAGATGGCCCATTGCAATAATTTTTTTTAGCCAGGATCATATCATGAAACACTGTAAACATCATCAACATTCTCAGGTAATGCCATCATTTTAGGACCAATGGCTTTTGGGAAACTGTCAAAGACAAGGGAAGCCTTCATATTTCATCGAGGGTAGATGGTTGTAACTACCTCTTTTATCAACTCCCTACCCCTTTGAGGATTCATTTCTTTCATCTCCCCATTAATATCCTTTTGGAGCTCTTACAGCACATTTTCTTCATTCACCTCATCACCACATGTCCTTATCAATTGTGTTGCCTTATACTGGTACAAGAAGGATCAAAATTCTGGTGTGTGAATTAATTGTTCATCTGAAATAAAAAAAAATCAGAGTCACAATCCTCCCATCCTGAATATAATGTGTGGGAGGCCCTGTAACAATATCATCATTAGTTTCCTCAATGAGATTATCATGAAGCCTTTCATCAGCATGTGAATCCTGTGATAAGTGAGCCAAAATAAAAAAAAATTTGGTATCCTTAGGCCTGCCTTAGGCTACATGTTTTGGGATCCCATCAAGGATTTCTTCACAATGTTCAAGCATTTTTTCTGCTTTAGCCACTGTGTCACTTATCTTATCCAACACTTGTCTATCAATATTTCCCCTAAGGACTTTCCATCGATAGGCATTGAGGACCTTATCATACAATTCAAGATTCCTGATGGATTCTCTTTCGATATTTCTGATCAAATCATTATTTAAGACTGGAACATGTGTTGGTGTAATTAAACAATCATAATTACACTTTACTTAATCTTACCCATGATAATCCATTACATAGTAGTTTTTCATTGATACACCTATGAGTTTGCATCTTATTTAAGCATGTGGTGTAGGAGAATTTCCACTTTAGGTGGTGATAGTTGTTATCTCATGTGTGAGATCCACCTTAAGTGCACATAATACATTATCATCATCATCATATTTCACATACTTCATTGCATAATGGAGGATGATCCACCTTTGGTGGACATGTGTTTCCACCTTGCATAGGTGATAGCTTATCAAATCCTTATCATAGTCTCTTATTACCTTGCCTATATAAGCGGGCCTATTATGTAAATATCCAATATCTCCAATATATTCTATTTTTATATTGCATCATTAATTAGGATACAATCTATTATTGTTCATATCATCTCTCTTGTCATTGTTTTATTATTTGACCTCTAGATCCTTGGTTCATTGCTATTTCCAAATTCTTACAACATGCTCACCTCCTTTTAGCTTCTGCAAGCCTCTATCCCACTGTATATTTCCTTCTAGATCAAATTATCCCATGATTTTGTAAGAGACATATCATAGTACTTCAATTTTGAAGTAATTACATCAAAGCTTTTGGTTCTCTTAACAAATAAATCTCCAAAATCCAAACAACCTGGAACAAATAATTATTTTCCACGTGATTTTATGTGTGTTGTGTTGGAATCTTGCATTTTTTTTATTATTTCAATGCATGATACCCTCTCTGGAACTGATTTAGGTAAAGCATATGGGCACCCTTCAAACCCATAATCCCTTATCTCTGTGTAGCTTTTCCAACAACACCAGTCGGCCCAATTGTGATCAACAATAACTTGGATATCAAAGTATTTTGGGTAGAGAAATCTCTTTATTTTAGGGGACAGTGAGTAACCTTTTTTATATCCCAACACTTCACATAGAGGCTTCACAATGTAATCCTCAAAATAGTTGTACTAACAATTTATGTACCTTGGATCCCAAATTTACAACCATAACTGAACGTGTTTCTTAATACCATTTTTATCATACATATGTCCAAGTGTCGCATTCCCCCATAATCCAATCTATTCTACCACATACAAAAACATGTACATCACCAAATAATAATGCTTGAAGTAAATTTGACTTGAATCTCCTTTTATCTTCTCTAAGCCTTGATTTATTTGTTCTACAATATGTGTGGAATAATCAAATTCTGTTTGATCTTTTCAATGTGCATCCATAGCCAAAACCATTAACACTATGTTCATAAGCAGAGGAGTCTCAGTTCCTATAACTTATCCCATGGTATAATAATTATACTTGGTGTGTGGTATAAAATAATTAACATCAAATGGTGGCTTGTCATTTTCTCCAAATTCCTCAATGTTTCCATCTTTTCTTTTCCTGTGAAATGGTAATCTCTATTTTTTATATATGTTTTCAAGAGAAACATATTCCTCTTGCAATTTATGTAAATCTATACGGCCTTCACAACCTGACTCCAAATCAAAAACTTGTTCAATGAAGTCCTTTTGTATCAACAATAATGATTTCCCTATTAATCATTTTATGGTTTTTGTGATTGGGTTGTATCTTTCTGCCAAGGCTCTAACCAATTCAACACTTACAAAAACATTTGGAATATCAAGCCTTCCTAGATTTGATCTCTAAGGGTTTCAAATTGGCTAGGGATCATTCTTCCTCTTGTAGTGAAACATGAAGGGATCATATCCCTTAACTCGGTCCATATATCCCCTGGGTGTTCATGATTATCTTCTAGGCCTTCTTCTACAGGCATAACCTTCCTAGACTTCAAACTAGAGGCAGGGAATTGATCTAATAAATCATGATTTAAGGCTCTCCCCTATTATTTCTATCTTTTTATTATAGCATTTTCACTAGTATTTGTAGGTTAGGGATCTTTATGTTATCTGCTCCTAGGTTTTTTAGATGAAGAACCAGACTCCATGACAGAAAATGAGAGAAAAAACCAATGAGAGTTATGGACTTACTGATTACTTTGGATATTTTTTGGCAACTCATAATCCCTCTCATTTTCCTCTAAATTGTGTCTTTACCTTCTTACATTGAATGAATTTATGCTCAGAGAATTCCGGTATGATATAGTTTCTGTAACGACTCTTTAATGGTGCACATTTCAAATTTCATGTCAATGTGACTTTTATCAAAAATTACTTCGCGACAATAAATTTTGGTCCAGACTGTAATTCATCATTTATTGTTTGACAAGAAGCTTTGATGAAGGATGTTTCTTCAAGTACTTATTTCCATTATCTCATCGAAACCCTTAACTTCATCGAGGCCATCTTTCTTTTTTATTATTTTCCTTAACATGTAACATCTTGATGAACCTTGTATCTCATCTCATTAGAACCATAATTATTATAAAAAAACAAACCCTTATTCCTTTAGGCTTGACTCTATTTAACGTTCCTTAGATAATATGTAACACATCTATGTAATGGCTATTACACTTCATTGGACTGTATTATTTCATCGAAACCCATTACATTGTTGTTGTCTTTCAATGAACCTCAATGCATGGCCAGAAGTTTTTTCATTCTCATCGAATCTCAAAACTTTATCGACATATTCATTCTGGACCCACAATCAATGTGGATGATTATCCATTTACCCTTAATTCTGATGGGACTGTGATTCATCAATCAATGTTTTGAAAATTTTCATATCTTCAATGATAGTCTTTTTATGTTTGATCAAAGCCTTAAATCTTATCAAAACTTTGGTGGGATCATGACTCTTTTTATATTTGGATAAAAATACATTGTATCTGTCATACTCCTTTAGATTTCATTGAATCCTTTATATTTATCAAAACCCTTTTAAAAGGTCATTAATTCATTAGCTCATTTTTTATGAGCTTCAACTTAACGATGAAGGGGTTACTCAGTCTTATCGAATTGTATTATCTTATCGAAACTATCTCTTCAATGCTTTAAGTATTCTTCAACGAGGCTTAGCATATCGAACATACTTATTTATTATTTAATTGAATCCTGCAACTTCATTGATATTTTTCCTATGGGATCTACATTCCATGTGGTCAACCATCTGTCAAGTGTATTTCTAAGTGGGCCCATAATATCTCTATCTTCACTTTTAGATGGATATCTTTCGTTATTTGATACTCCTTTTGTGATTTATTGAGGCTTCAATCTTTATCAAAATATTAGTGGGACCCAACCAATCATTACCAGTGATGATCTTAACTTTGATATCCCTTTCTTTTGGCTTGTTAGATATCCCAATTTTATTGACGCCTTCCTTTGTACATATGACTGCCAACTCATTTTTGATGATATTTCTTGTATCGATAAGATTTTTATTATTTTATTGACTACTCATGTTTTCATCATCTTTTCCATCCTTAATAAGATTTTGAATGCTTTTTTTTTTACTATTGGGAGTGTCTTGCTCATGATGTATATACTTCAACTTTCTTGATACTTTGTTACCTGAGGCACAAATTCATCATAGTAAATATGCTTCACAACATTCTTTTGAGATGGGTATAGGTGTTTATGTTGGCTATTATTTTGATGAAATTTTTATAAGAAAACTTTGGTAGCTTCAACCTTGATGGAGGCATATCAAATACAAAACATTGGTGATTATCTATGAATTAATGGTTGTAAAGAATAAAATGGTGTTTTCTGTTTTGATCTCCTAGATAGTGTTTGCAAAATAGATGTTCACATGTAGAAGAGACCAATGCCATAATTTAATCCTTTACATTTAATTTGTATTGAAAGTATTTGAAGATTGTATTGAAATTGGGAACAAAGATTAACAGAGTAAAATACCAACCTTGCATCATAGCAGATCTGAAAATGCCTTTTTTTGAAGCCTGTATTAAGTTTTTAGAAAATCTGAGACCAAATCTGGGATGGAAGCGTAGAGACAAACAAAACCCAAAAATCTTTTTCTGTTCTGAGACAATTCTGATTTGCACCCTCAAGTCAATGTACCATTTGCCAGAATTTCCGATTATGCCCTAGCTCACAATTGACCTAAAAAGTCTTAGATTGAAATTCTATTTTCGGATCCCTAAAATTTGCTGAAAAAGTTTATCTAGATCTGTACTCTGTTTCACTGTTCCCGAACCTATAACTCCTGAAATAGCACCTGCAAATATCTGAAAAAGAGGGGGTTTTGGGTGGCTATATAGGTTTTTGCCTTAGTCAAACCCTCATTTTGGTGATCTCCACCTCCACAAATAGCCAAATATAGTAGAATGTATGTGTGTGTGTTTCTTTTGGAAAAAAATCTTTATATGTGTAATGTCAAGATCTAATCCTCTAGATTAAAAACCCTAACATGAATTGTAAATGAGAAAGAAATGCATAGATTTGAATGTGATAAAGAAATCATACCAAGTCCCCAAGGATAAATTACTCCTACCAAACTCACTGTAACACCCCAAAATTGGCACCTTATAAACCAATCAATTTTGGTGCATTTTCTCATCTTTGAAGTTCTATTGTACCAGGCAAATTCTTCCCCTAATTGACTGAGTTTCAAATGCAGAAAACCCAAATTTGCATAAATCTAACATTACATTTAATTCCTAAATTCTCAATGATTATTAGCTAAAAACCCCTATGATTAATTGATTTAATCGTAAAGTCTTAAGTGCTTTTAATTAAATCAATTCCACCCCCTTTAGCTAATATACATAAAAGGAATTGAAAGGTTATTTAATTATTGGGTGAAGTATCCTCAAAAAGGAATTCCATAATTCCATGTGAAAGGACACTTATGTGGCAATAATTCATCCTTTTATTTAAATAATCTTTTCTTATTTGTCTCAAATAGAGAATGAAGAGACAATTGTTTCTTTTCAAGAAACTCTTCACTCTCTTTCCTTGGTTTTCTATAAATTGGACTTCTTTTCTTCATTAGAGAGGATGATTTTTAGAGAGCATCAATATTATAGTCAATTTTCATTTCAATTATTTCATGTTTCAAGCTTTATTTGCATAATTAAGCTAGTTTTAATTGGAATTGAAGATGTTTTAGTTCTCATTTATGATTTATCTAACATCTCAATTTGGTGCTTTCAAGCTTCTTA
>MU225153.1:581707-593866 GCA_018584345.1 Thuja plicata
AGTCCACATGGGTAACTTCACCCACCTCTTTAGTTCAAAAAGGTAACTCATAATTAGCTCTTTAGTTAACCAAACCCTATCTCCTCTTTACCAAATGAAGAGGTGGAGTTTACTGAGGACCTCTCCTGTTCCTTTTGATCTCAACCGTTCATCTTCCCATCTCTGGGATTGATCTCAACCGTTCATTTCATCACCAATTCCTACATAATAAACCCTTCATAACCATTTGAAGGATCCAGGATTTCAAGCTCTCGTGCGCCATTACTTTTTCAGTTTGGTTCTAGCATTCAAGCCATCTTGCAATCACACACACACATTTCAATTATCAAATTCTTGACGCTTCTCAAGTCATAGACGTTGCCCTGCCAATACTAAGCATCAAGAACAGCATTTCGAAAGGAGTAGAGAGAAACAATAGAAGCTTCAAGCATCAAGGGGTTTGCATTTACTTGTCTTCCTTTCTCTTGTTTGTACATTTTATTGCTAACGTTTCTATTATTTGTTTAGTAGTCATTATATACTTGATTTGCATTCATTTGTGAACCTTTGCTACTAACCCTCGCCTTTGGAAAGTTGTGGGAACCAGAAAGAGAGGCGTACACATTGTTACTCAGTCTAACACTAGAATCACTACCAAGGGTCCTAACCCTCCTGCTGCTACACCCGCGCCAAAAAAAACTACGAATAAGACTGATGTTGGTTCTACTAACAAGACCACGAAGGTGGTCCCTATGCCTCCTACTGCTGGTTATAGAATTCTTGACCAGCTTCAGAGGCCCAATGCTCAGATAACTATTTTTGAGCTATTAAAAATCTCGCCTGCGCATAGGTAGATTCTAGACAAAGCTCTCACTGAAGCTAATGTCCCCAAAGATATCAACTTGGATCAGTTTCAATCCATGGTGGGTCATTTGACCTCGCCGCATTACTTATCCTTCTCTGAAGAAGATGATCACTCAATTAGTCACTCGCACAATGTTCCTCTACACATAGAAGTCATTATAGGAAAATAGTTAGTCTGTCGCGTGCTCATTGATAATGGTGCTAGTCTTAATATTTTCTCTGCCCATTTTCTTGCTCAACTAGGTTATGGCAAGGATCGCATAGATTCCTGAAAGAGAATTACCATAAAATCTTATGATGAGGAAGAGAGAACATCTAAAGGTCTAGTTGTGCTACCCATTCAGGTTGGCCCAGTTGAAAGGGACATCATATGTCAAGTGCTAGACCTTCCTCTTGCATATAATATTTTGCTAGGAAGAGCGTGGATTCACGAGATGCAAGCGGTTCCTTCTACATACCATCAGTGTATCAAGTTCTCTTTTCAAGGCGCAGAGGTGACTGTTCCTGCTAGCATGGGATCTTCTTGTAATGCTCTCACTTAATCAGCCGACAGTTTTGTTTTGACTAATAGAGAATACACAGAACTCTGTGATGCCAAGCTCAAAGACATGGAATAGACACTGAAAATCATAGATATAGGCATGGGGGGATATCAAATGGAGCCCATGTTGTCATTAGCGTCTCTTCCCCTGTCTCCTAGATCTTATGGGAGACCTTCTAAACACAATAAATCTTCCATTACCCCTGAGGTAGTTTATGAGGGTACATTTTTAAGGTCTAATACACCATTGGAAGATGAAGACAAGGACAAAGCTATCAAAGCTTGGCTTTGTAAAGGAAAGAACACAGCTGAACAAACTACCCCGGCTCATGAATCAAATCTTAACAGCAAGGGTCTTAAGATTATGAAACGTTTTGGGTACAAAGGAAGTGGCCCTATAGGTGTGAATGGAAATGGGTTAGTGGAACCTATTCAAGCTATAGGTCAAAAGACAAAAGATACCACTAGGTTAGGTTTCAAAAAGGTCTCGTTTCATCTAGGGATCAATAAATTTGTGCCAAAAGTAGAGCCTACACCAGAACTTGAAAGTACATCTCCAGCTGACATTATACAAGACAGCTCGGATGAGGATTGCTTTCCTTATCCCATCCCTCCAGACCTGGCAACATTCTTTGTTGAGCCAGATAATTTTATGCCACATACCTGTACTGTTGAAATAGACAGTGATTCTGATCAAACTACTCCATTTGAGACACTTACTTATGAGCAATGGAAAGACTCACAAGATCCTAACTTCAAAGGAGAAGAGTACATACCACCAGAATTTCAAGAATGGTGGACACAAGAACAGACTAGTATTACAAGAACTCAAAAACCTTCATGGTGCAAGCACCCAAGTCAGAGTTCAGATACAAACTCTCATGAGTATGAGTTTGATAGTTTGTCAGCAGGATCTTATGAAAAACCTCTCGACGTGAGTGAGGAGTCTAGTGAAAAGCCTAATGAGTCTGAGTCTATAGGTGTTAACATGTCTTCTACTTCGGTCGTTAGAGATCAAAAGGATTCAAACACACCTTTGGACGAGATCAGTCTAGATCCCCTCTTGCTAGTTAACACTTTCGATGATGACTATACTATGGACGCACTTGAACTTGTCACATCTCTTTCCCTCCAACATCCTGAATTAATAGACTGGAATTCCTCTTCTTCATCCAGTGAAGTCCTTACATTCTAGAATGATTACACCTTAGCCTGCTACCTTCATGTTATTGAGCCCGTAATGTCCTTCAATAGTGAAGAAAGTCTCAACATGACCGAGGCTGACATCAAGTACCTTAGTCAAAAAATTAAAAGAAGAAAAAATAAGCGCTCTGATGGTGAAAACCACATTGTGGCAGTATCAGAGCCAAAAAAAGTAAAAAGAAAAGATGTACCCGAAGGTGAAAACCTCTTTGAGGTGCCTAAGGGTGAGGTACTTGATGCACTTTTGAGTCACTTCTAGGAATCCTCATCATGTTAATTGAACCTACTCAGCCAATAAATCTGGGAACAGAAGAATATCCACATATTATCCATGTGGCCAAGTCATTATCTTCAGAGGAACTTAAGGAATTTATAAAAAAAATTCAAGAGAAAAAGATAAATTTTGCATGGACGTATTCTGATATGCCGGGTGTGGATCCTGACCTCATTATGCATCACTTATCAATAGCACCAGGTGTGAAACCTGTCAAACAAAAACTTAGAAAGATGCATCCGCATGTAGCTTTACTGATAAAGGCAGAATTGGAAAAACTTTAGAAAGTTGGGTTCATCCGAGCGATTGATTATGCAGAGTGGATTTCTAATATAGTCCCAGTAACCAAACATGACAAATCTATTAGGGTCTGCATGGACTTTAGAGATTTAAATTTGGCATGTCCTAAAGATGATTTTCCACTTCCTAATATTGACATGATTATGGATATGATAGCAGGATATGAGATGTATTCCTTAATGGACGGCTTTTCTGGCTATAATCAAATCAAAATTGCACTAGAAGACCAAGAGAAAACATCTTTTACTTATGCATGGGGTACATTTTGTTGGAATGTTATGCCCTTTGGTTTAAAGAATGCTGGGGCTACTTATCAAAGAGTTGTTACTACAATATTTCATGACATAATGCATAGGACAATGGAGGACTACATGGATGATATGTTTTCCAAGAGTATGGATAGAAAAACACATCTCACTGATCTAGGTCCTATACTAGATCGTATGGAGAAATTCAGGTTGCGTCTAAACACTAAGAAATGTGCATTTGGGGTTACTTCTAGAAAATTACTTGGCTACATTATTTCGGCGAAAGGAATTGAGGTGGATCCAGAAAAGGTACAAGCTATAATGGAAATGCCACCACCCTGTAATATCAGACAAATCAGGGGTCGACTCCAATCTATCAGGCAGTTTATCTCACAATTAGTTGACAAGTCACAACCTTTCACCAAAACTCTGCATAAAGGTGTGACTTATGACTGGAACAAAGAATGTGAACAAGGGTTTCGACAAATTAAATAGTATCTAGCTAATCCACCCATACTGATGCCTCCCATTCAGGGGAAGCCTTTTATCCTATATATCTTAGTGACAGAAACATCCTTGGGTGCTCTCTTGGCCCAAGAAGATCCAAATCATAAAGAAAGAGCCATTTACTACATCAGCAGAACATTAGTCTCTTACAAAATGAATTATTCAGTGATTGAGATTAAGGCTTGCCAAGTAGTGGTGTTTGCTTCCCAGAAGCTACGACACTACATGTTGGCTCACACTATGAGGTTAATTGCAAAGATAGATCCATTGAAATACTTACTCAGTAAAGCTACCTCACAGGTAGACTAGCTAAATGGGTCATGCTCCTTAGTGAGTTTGATATTGTATATGTTGAGAGAAAAGCTATTAAAGGACAAGTGATCGCGGATCAATTGGCTGAAGCACCTCTTACAGATCACCAACCATTAAAGATGGAATTCCCATATGAGTCCATTATGCTTCTCACGCATCAAACATGGACAATGTTCTTTGATGGTTCATTCACCCAACAGGGGTCAGGAGCTGGAATTTTGTTTATCACACCTCAGTGGTAATCTTTAGCAAAGGCATATAAAATGATGTTTCCTTGTACCAATAATACCACCGAGTATGAAGCTCTGATCAATGGACTCAAGATTGCTATTGAATGGTGAGTGGATGAACTAAAAGTCTTTGGAGACTCACAACTAGTTATCAATCAAGTCAACAATACTTATCAAACCAAAGATGAAAAGTTGGTACCCTATAAAAGGATGGTTGACAGCCTTAAGAATTATTTTGCACATGTCACTTTTCAGCAAATTCCCTGGGCAGATAATAAAGCTGCTGATGCTATGGCTACTTTGGCCTCTATGTTGCAAATGCCAGAGAATGATTTCAGACATGAGTTCCTAGTGGAGACATTATGCTACCCTGCCTATGACTCTCCTGACTCCCAAATGGTCTGTTCAGTAATTGGACATGATTCATCTCGCTACCACCACATATACTCCTATCTCCATAACCAAACTATTCCTAACACATATACTAGAAATGAAAAATGCCATCTAATCTACAGTGCTTCATGGTACGTCATCGTAGCAAACTACTTGTATAGACGGGGTCTCGACGGTACCCTCCTTAGGTGTCTAGAACTTGATGATTCTAAACGCGTGTTAGAAGAGGTACATGAAGGCATTTGTAGTTCTCAATCAAATGGCCTGGTCCACTGGCTCGTAAGCTTATTAGAGTTGGTTATTATTGGCCCGATATGGAGAAGGAGGCTACGCAGTTTGCCAAATCTTGTAAGCAATGTCAACTCCATGGAAACTTGATCCATGCTCCAACTAAGGAAATCCTTCCTTTTATCACCTTTTGGCCATTTCAACAATGGGGTTTCAACTTAGTAGGTTAGATATATCCATCTTCCTCAAGAGGACACAAGTACATCATCACTGCTATGGATTATTTTACTAAATGGGTTGAGGCAGTGCCTCTCAGTGTAGTTGATGGAAAATTCATAGCTATGTTTATCTTAAACTACATTATTTGTAGATATGGTGTACCTTCCTCTATTATCACTAACAATGGGAGACAGTTCAAGAATAAATATCTGACAAATTTATGTGCTAAGTTCAAAATCATTCAACATTGGTCTTCTATTTATTACCCCCGGGGTAATGGGCAAGTTGAAGCTTCTAACAAAAAAATTCTCAAGATCATGCACCGTACGATACACAAGTCTGGATGGGATTGGCACCTCTAGATAAATCTAGCTTTATGGGCCTATCGCACCAGTATCAAAATGCCAACAGGGGCCACGCCCTTTGCTTTAGTCTATGGCACAGATTTTGTACTGCCTATTGAGGTGGAGATTCCTACATTGCGAGTCTCTTTGAAAGGCCTCGTTACAAATGATGACATGAGAATATCTTGGCTTCAAGAGCTGGAGTTACTAGATGAATGTCAAAAGGTGGTGTTTGATCATCTCAGAGCATACCAAAAGAGGATATCAAAGAGTTATAATAAGAAATTCAGACCAAGAGACTTCCAAACAGGTGATCTCGTCCTAAGAGAGAATCCTAGAAATCAACAAGAACAGACTCAGAAAGGGAAGTTTGAGCCAAACTGGCTTGGTCCTTATATCATTACTACAGTATTTGGGTCTGGCGCTTATTAGCTCTCCACTACAGAAGGTGAACCACTCAAAGAGCCCATCAATGCTCTTCACCTGAAGAAATTCTACAGTTGAGATATCTTCTGCATGCTTATGTACATACTTTATTTCTGAAAAAAAACCTAAAAATTGTAAAATGTCCTAAAAAAATGATCATCTTAGTGAAAACCTAGAAAATAGGTGCTTTGATGTATCTATTATCCTGGTGAAAACCTGGTAAACAGGCACCTTGATAATATCAAAAAAAAAAAATGAAAAATTTCAAAAATACAAAAAAATAAAAAAAGAACAAAAAATTGAAAAATTGAAAACTACAAAAAAAGAGAAAAAGAGAAAAATGTGCCATTGATGAAAACCTGGTAAACAGGCATCATGGTAGAAAAAATAGAATTTCTGCCAAGATGGTGAAAACCTGGTAAATAGGCACCTCTTGTTTTACAATGCTTTATTTGTCGCAGCATGTCTTGGCTTTCTTGCAGTTGCTTTCTTGTTTCAGTTGCTTTCCTACTTTAGTTGCTTCGGTTGCTTTCCTGCTTCAGTTTGCTTTCCATCTTTAGTTCGCTTTCCTACTTTAGTGTGCTTTCACTTTCCATCATCTTCGAGATTTTGCTTGACCTCACATGGATTGAAATTGGTCATACTCGGGGGCATGTTCCTAGTCTAGGGGAAATTGTCTTATCTTTTGGAGTTCTTCTCCTCTTGCATCGGTCACCTGTGGATCTCACTGTGTCTGCCTGTCGATGCCTCATAGCACTTTGTCTCTTCTTGAGACTCTCTTTTGCATCAGTCACCAGTGGTCCTCACTGCATCTACCTGTTGATGCTTCAATCTTGTTATTTGATCTTTATGCTTGAGAATCTCTTGCGACAGTCACCAGTGGTTCTCACTGAGTCTGCTTACTGCTGCTACGTTGATGAGATTTCTCGTATTGTTTTGCTATCTGTTTGTTTAGCTTTGAGCCATTTGTTACTTGGGGGTATGGCTCCCCATTTTTATCGCACTTCGGTTTACATTTGAGTCAGTAATCTTGTCAGTCCTGAAGGACAACTCTCTACTGGCACAAACTGGTGTTTCTCAACACCTTAATCAAACAGTATTTTTCAACACTCTCTTTGGACACATCTGTGTTTTTCAACACACTTCAGATATCTCACGATGTAAACATCTCCCGATAGTAATCAAACACATTACACTCTAAAGCACAATGGTGTTTTTCAACACCCTGAACATAGACACATTCATAAACTTTGAAACATGCTGAGATATGATTGACTCTTTCTTAGTATGTTGTATGTTCTTATGAATTTCATTGATATTTTCTTTGTCTACTGCTTGTTGGTGTGGTTTCGATGATCCGGCAACGTCAAATAAACATGGTGTATGTGATAAGAGCTTCTGCATCAAGGTGGAAAAGCCTCACATCCCTCGATCTTGTTTATTTGTATGCCAAGGGGAGGTCAGAATGATCTCCTTGACTGTTATTGCTATGTTTGTTTACTTGTGAACTTTTATTATATCAAATTGGAAATAATGTTCAGGTCACCTTGGCTTTTGTGCCTCGGTGCTTATGTTTGTTTCCTATATTTTATCTGATGAAATTCATATTCATATTCTTATGGTTGCAGCAGCACCAGTAAGGATTGTATTGACTCTGATGATCCAAGTCACTCGATGATGATAAATACAATGAGTCCAACAACCAAAGTCCTAAGATTGCATTTAGCTTAGGCTTGCATTTGCATTTTAGGCTTGCATTCGCATTTTAGGCTTGCATCGTGGTAGTTTGGTGCTCTCTTCATTATCTTCTCATTCTTCAAAGGTCCTCATCTTTCATCATGGTTCTTCTTAACTGCATGAGTGTCTGGTCCTCATTCTCGATCTTCGCGCGCGTCCCTTTGGCTAGTATCTATTGTATATTGTGAATGCCCTGCATGAGATGATTAGTACCATTGCATTCATTGCATTCCATTCATTTTCAAGAAGTGCATTTCTATAAATTCATTTGCATACATATATCCATACACATGTGCATCCATTATAAGCATAAATCAAATCATACATAGCATTTATCCATCTAACATCTATCATCACATTTTCATACATCAATAAAACACGTGCATAAACATTTGCATATTCATTCATCGCATATATTTCTAATCCATACATCTAAATCATATAGGAAATCATCTCATCAAACATACACATTTAAAGCAATATATACACATGTACAATGATGCCAAAAAAATCAAGCTCATATATATATATATATATATATATATATATATCAGTCTGAATGTTATGCGAGCACAATAGGTCAAAATGGTGTTACAATATACATCATAACCTAACCACCTGGAGGAGGTGGAGGTGGGGGCATCCCCTGCTGCTATGGAGGTGGACCCTGTGGAGGTGGTCCTGCTGGAGGTGGTCCCTGTGGAACAGCCTGAGCGCCAGCATACTCTGAGAAAGGTAGAATATGATCTGTTGCCTTAGGAACTGCAAGAGTATACGCAGCATAATAGTAGGCCGCCTAAGCAACCTCATATCTAATATCCAGCTGTGCCCTGGCCAGTGCCTCTCACAACTCTTGGAGCTCCCGGTCCCACTCTGATATCTGAGTATCTCTGATAACCACCTATGTATGAAGTTCATCACGCTCCCTCTGTGTCTGTCGCACTCTCTCTTGCTCTACAAAGAGCCTCCTGTAGCTGACTCACCTGTCTTCCTGCTAGAGTGTCAGTCAGAACTGCATCGGCCATGACAATATCATCACCCTACTTTGCAGCTCTATCCTGGCTACCACTAGGCCCAGCGCCTGTATCTGATCTCATAGGCCTCATAGGGATAGCAGTCTAATGTGTATGTGGACATACCACTCTATCCTGCTGCTGTGGCTGCTGATCCTGTGGCTGCCGATCCTGAGGCTGCTATCCTAGAGGAGGAACCTGATGTGCCTGCTGCTATGGTGCTGGCTGCACCACCTAAGGAATCTAGCCCACTGGAGATGTGAACCTAGGAAATGGATGTGTTAACAGTTGATCTTTGTATGCAGGTGTCACACATGCATTTGTCACTGCTACCATATAATCCCATCAGGATGGTGGTACCCGGGTTTTTATCATGCTACGCCCCCTATCAAGCTGCCTCTACCAACCCTTCTTCATCTCATTGATGAATCGGGCATATGTGCAATACTTGAGCGATACATCCTGAGGCCTCCCAAACTAGCGTAGCACATGCGTAAGTAGAAAGTGCTCAATCACTGTGATGGTATGCCCTATAAGAGGATGTGAATAGAACATGTATGATAGCTCATGATGAGCATCGTCCCAGACCTCAGTAGTTGCCCACAGTCGCCATATCACTACAACCATATCATCAATCTGTGCGCACCACTGCTCAGTCTTACCCAATGCGGGTTGGGTCATTGGACTGGCATATCTGTAAATATACAGCTCTAATGGCTGTCGTGTATCATGAAAAATTAGCCTACATACGGGAAGGTTCTCCCAGGCCCAGATCTGCAACACAACTACTCCTGCTACCATAGTGCGGGCACCCTGATACATGACCTCGTACATCTCATGGTACATCTGTGCGAGTATGCACTCGCCCCATCCATAAGTGACTATCAGCACATCTAGCATCTTCTGGAGCATAACACCCCAGCCGCACTCCAAATCATGCTGACCGCGATCTAGTACCAGATGACAGCTCAAAAATAATGCGAGAAGAACTGCCAAGGGGTAATCTCGGCCATATGTATGTATCAGCTCCTCCCAAGAGATAGCCCAGCCCACCACCAACTGATCCTAAAAATGGCTCTTAAAGCCTGCATACCATCTCTCAGCTACGTGCAATACTCCACATGAGCTCCATGGAATGGCACTCTCAATATTCGGTATACATCCTCTGGAATCACCGTCATCTCTCCCTATGGCAGATGAAAAGTATTTGTCTCCGAATGGAAATGCTCAACCAGGGCCCCAAGTAATCCATGATTTACCCAAATATCAGGTACATCACACAGATATGTCAATCCTAGGCCATCAATGTGAGCCCCGTCGGCATCTGATAATCTTTGCAGTAACTCACCCATGATAGGATGATGGGACCTGAAACCAATGTCTGGGAGATCGACCTGCAACACAAAAGGACAAAATTGGATCAGTACCTCAACAATGATGATTTTCAAAGCAAAAGACAACAAATGCAGCTATGGAACTATTCTGCACACATTTCAACTGGTTGACTCGGTGACACAAGCAAAATAACAATTTTTGTTTTTTGCCAATTTCCCATGCGAAGAAACTCTTTTCTCACGTGAGGAAACTCTGGTCCCGCGTGAGCTTTCTGGCTCGCACAAAGTGAGATGTGTTCTCGCGCGAGATTCTAGGAATCTCACGTGAGCACTGGTGAGGGGCCCACGTGCAGAATCCCCAACCTGCGTGAGGATTCAGTTTCCTCGCACGAAAGGCGATCAGGCCCGGTGCGAGGAAACGGTTTCCTCGCGCGAGACTTGGCGAAACATGATTTAAATGATTTAAAAAACTCACTAACGCTAAAAAATGATAAATTTTTTGCAGAAATACAAGATCCAGTTATGAATACTCACAAGTGTGTCATACTCCATTGGTCGGTTGTCTCATCGGGTATGTTCAAATCGATGCATGTACACAAGAATGCTCTCAATGTCAGCTAGAGCTCTCGCCATCGCTAAAGTCAAAGATAAATAATGATTTGAAAATGACCCCTCCAGGCCTTATATAGCCTTTGACCTAATTTTTCAAAGTGCTCTATTTTCTAAGAAAATTGCACCCTTGGCTAATTGGACCATTCTGGATCCATTTTCATGATTGAAATCAAAATTTGACACTCATAAGTAGCTCAAAATCCCATTTTAAAAATTTTGGGACCAACGTGATCGGACAATTGTGCAGTCAATTTTTTGATGTTGGTTTCTTATCAGGATTATCTCTTGTCATCATTTTCTCAGATTCTGCAATCTTTTCACCAAAGTCAACTCTAGTCAATTCTGGTCAACTATGGTCAAACCTAATCAACAAGACCTCTTGATTGCTCTAAAATTGATTCTTCTCTCTCTTGATTTATCTTTTTCTGTGATTTCTCGCTCTCATCACTATGATGTGTCTTCTTTCGATTTCACTCCCGAGGGGGCAAGATGATTGCATCATTGATCTTTTCGCATTATTCTTGAATCAGTCTGATCTGAATCAAAAGTCCCCATCACTAGGGGCATCTCATCACTTCGGGCATATTCAGTTTTTCGTACCTTATGGTCAAAATTGGATATTCCATGATCTTGAATCTTTTCATCTTGTCATCTATCTTGCTAGGTATTTGAGCAATCTAACTCAGATCCTCAAGGATCATGCTTCATTCTGGAGACAGTCCTAAATTGATTATCTTTTGAGACAGGTATTGGGGCAATCTAACCCTGACTCCTGAAGGTCGAGCCTCATTTTGGGGACAGTCTTGTGAAAGATATCATTCTAACTAGTGTCTGGGCAATCTAACCTAGACATTGGGGGACTAAGCTTCATTCTGGAGATGATTCTTGAAATCTTATTGGGTATTGGGGCAATCTAACCCTAATTCCTAAAAGTCACACTTTGTTCTGAAGATGACTCTCAAAAACTCTTTAAACTGTTATCTAGGCAATCTAACCTAGATCTCAGAAGGCTTACCTTCATATTGGGGCAATCTAACCCCGATTCTGGAGATAGTCCTGGATCTTCATCAGCTCTTAATGGACATTGGGGCAATCTAACCCTGATTTCGATCTTCACTTTAGACTATTCTTTGAATCAATGCGCTGCTCGCACATCAATTCAAAGAGGGGCAAAATGTAACACCCCAAAATTGGCACCTAATAAACCAATCAATTTTGGTGCATTTTCTCATCTTCGAAGTCCTATTGTACTAGGAAAATTCTTCCCCTAATTGACTAAGTTTCAAATGTAGAAAACCCAAATTTGCATAAATCTGACATTACATTTAATTCCTAAATTCTCAATGATTATTAGCTAAAAACCCCTATGATTAATTGATTTAATCCTAAAGTCTT
>MU225154.1:27622-43944 GCA_018584345.1 Thuja plicata
ATGTCATGGCTGGAATGATGACACGGCTCACACCTGCTGTCTTCCACGCATGAATGTGACTCCACCAGCAACAGATTCGAATGGCTACTGCCTTCAATTACCCACGCGGCTGACTTTCCTGATAGCAACAGCTAACAAATGCAAGTTGTAATCCCTGCTGTCATATGTGGGTGTAATGGTGCGCAGCCTCTTAACCAATGGCCTCAGTTTATAACCCAAGTGCCTTGCGCGGGATTTCACCCAGCTCCTCACGCGGCCTGCGAACTGGGAAACACGGCCTCCCTAACTCCTAACGCGGCCTGTATTTATTAAACACGGCCCGCATTCCAGCAATGGTGGCGTGACTGAGAATTGCGGCCAACATACAGACAAACGACCTCAGCTATTTGGCCTCTCCACTTCTGATTGTGACCCAGCTGTCACTCACGTGCCCTCTTCAATAATTCCAAATTGTATTCAGTAAACGATTTTTACACAGTCCAGTAATTACTTCATGTCAAATCGCACCTCCAGTGTGCTTGCAATACATTGGATACTTCGTCTTCCCTCCAGCCACAGTCGAACAGTAAGAAGGAGAAGGTCAATTGATTTTACATCAGCAACCAATTGAATATTGGTCCAAGGAAGAATCAGTCTTCCAGTACCAATTCGACCCTTTTAAATCAGCAAGGGCTCAGAAAATGAGAACAATTCTCGAGACAAAGGTTTTTATAAAAGATAATCGATGATCAACTTCACAAATAAGCCCGAATATATAACTCCGTGAATGCAAGAGTTTCTAAAAACCAATTCCAGTTAACCAGTCTTCAAAACGTCAACTTCTAAAAGTATTATAATAATAAGTTATTATTATTATAATACTATAGTCACTTTATTAATTAATAACATATTGTCATTAATTAATATTAATTATACCTCTCATGACGATTCCTGCATCCACTGTAAGAATAGCTGATCAACCTGGTCTTCAACTGCCTTGCCAGAAATAGTAACTGGCCTCCAACTGATTTACTATAAATAGTAAGTCCAAAAATAGAAAGTCCAGAAATAGAATCTGAACGCTGAGACCCTCAAAACAAACTGTCAACTCACGACGGTTGCGCTGGTGAGTTAACCATATTCAGGTTCCCAGAACCTGCTAATTCGGGGACATCACATGAAGACAAGCATTTTTGGGTGCTCTAGAAGGTATAGGGCCTTTTTGCCAAATAAGTGAAAACCATAACTACTACTAGCAAGCTATCTTTGAAATTGCTTAAGTATGCGCCAAAACACCACTTTATCCTCCACAGGCAATGAAAAAGTCATTGTTGTCGACTATGAGTAGCTTTCTAGCTTGTCAGATCCTTTTCCAGCAACCACATGGCTTTCCAAACCATTCTAGTGACTTGCAAAGAAACAAGCAAAAAATTGGCAAGAATGTTAGACTTTGAATGCTAGGAGGGAACTCATGCCTTATACCTATGATCAGAATGTCAAGGGTCGAGGTTCACTAAGAATTCATACCAAGAAGCAATGTGGAATGGAGGAAGTCAGTAGGGGGGACCCCAATGAAGAATAAGACATCCATCCAAGATGTCAAGGTAAAGGTGTTACAAAGACCTTATGGTTGGTACCAAGATAAAGGCTTGTCAAAAGTCTAACTCCGTAAGGTACAATGTAATGTCCCCTTTAAAGGCCTAGTTAGTTTGGTGACAGTTAGCCTATTGTTGAGTTCCCATGGGCTAATTAGTAAGGGTAAGGAGACTCTAAAGATCTTGGAAAGCACAAATTCAATATTTCAAGGTTTATATATATGGCAATTAGACTAGTTCGCAATATGGATAGCGATGATACTTCAGAAGTGTTTTCAAACTCTTAGGGTGTTCTCCAAACTTCTTTGAGTGCACATCTATGGTTAGTAAGTCTCTTGTAAGATTTGGCTATGGAGATAGCCACCCAAGATCTAGAAGCCAAATGGAAAGCACAATAGCAAGAGAGAATGAATATGACAAGAATACATTGTATTCCTATCAAGAATACAATGGATTAACTAGATTGTATGGATGGCCATTACATAGGAGACCCCTTGGTTCTATAGCCAAGGTGAGTACAAAGGAGTGAAGGAGATAATGACAAGTGTTGTTGTCTCATTACATGATAACCGACATGAAAAGCTATCACCCCACAAAAGGTGGATAGGTGATAGTGTGATAACATCGCAAAAGATGGATCACTCACAAAAGGTGGAGACACATGTCCACTAAAGGTGGATCACCCTCCAAAGTGGAAAACTTCATCCACTATAAGTCGATATGATAAAATAATAACATGATAAGTCCACCTAAAGTGGAAATGCTCCAACTAATCTTATGTAATTCCCTAAGTAAGCTTATGTAAAGTATAATTAGGACCTAGGTGAGAAATAACCAACGTAAAATGCCTTAATTAGACCAACACCCCCCCTTAAATGCAACTCAAGGAGAATGTACAAAAAATAACAACGCAAGAGGTCCAAGCTACTAGGCCATGTTAGGTACCCATGAACAATGCAAATGAAATCTCTCAAAAACAGAGAAAGGGAGAAAACCATGTGGGAGAAAACTCCCATGTGGGAGAAAACTCCCCTCCAAACGAGGGATGAAACCACAAAATGCTCTTGATGATGCATGAGAAGAACAAAACCTCATATGAGGAAAAAGCCCCCCTCCCTCCCTCAGAGAGAAGAAGAGAGACCATGAAGCCCCCCTCAATGTAGAATCTCCTTCAAAGATGGTTCAAGATGATGACCAACACTCCTCCATAGGAAGAAATAGAGCCAATGTTCCAAGAATGCCAGTGTGACAAAACCATGTACCAATGTTGATGAAGAATAGCTAATGAATCACCCACTACAATATGAAGAAGATCGGGCAAGGAGACACCTACATGAGCATCAACTAAATACTCGCAAAAGGCAGATTGGTACATTCTAATCTCGACTGGAGACCTGCACCAAGTTTCATAAGATGGTTCCTAATCTACTGAGTACAGGAGGATTACATCAAATATGTCATCAATGACAAAGTACAAAGAAGGATGGCACTTTATATTAGTTATATTAGTGCATGTACAACATAGCTCATGCAAGAGAATAGAACATGATATAACAATGCCAATTTGGAAGCTAATGATGATGCCACCAAAGGTGCCCTGCAAATGATCACTAATGATGCCCTCTGATTGGAACAAGTTACCCCCCCCCCACCCCCTCTCCCCCCTACTACCAGTTTGAAGACATTGCAAGACAGGTATGAAAGGCGGACAAAAAAAATTTGTTCCCAAATTTGCTTATTTATTCAAAATTTTGTTTTTAAATAACTTATTAAAAGTTTAAAAAATGATTTTAGTACAAAAAACTTTATTAAAGAAATAAAGAAAAAAATTGACATTTCAAAACTGTATTAAAAATTAATGAAGAAAAACAAAATTTGTTTAGATTTTTTGAAAAAAAACTTTACTAAAAAAACAATAAAGAAATTTTTTATTTTTATTTTTGCAATTAAAAAACTTTTTTAAAAATAATAAAGGAAAAACAACATTTTTTTATTTTATGAAAAACTTAATTAAAAATTTAATAAAGAAGATAATAATTTTTCTTTGGAAAACTTTAATTAAAATGTTTTATTTAAAAAATCTCAATAATTAAAAACCATTACTAAAAAAACATTTTAACATATTTTAAACAAAACAAAAAGTTTTAAAAAAAAGCACCAGCACAATAGTGTGGGTACTTCACTATGAGCGAACCACACTCGGTGCACAGAAAAAAAAAATATTATTTTAAACATCAAAAAAAACACCCCCTGCAAAAAATAAAATATGATTTTAATTAAAAAATAATATTAAAAATTAAAAATTGTACCTTTCTGCAAACTTCCATACCATCGACCAAGGGGAGATTTTTTTTTCAAGCTCCAGGAGATGATGCCCAATTTGGATGAGCGAACAAGCGCTTTTAGCTGATTCGGGCCTTATGAGCAAGATGACAAAGTCTGTTTTGGCCCAAAATGCTCAAAAATTGCAAACCGCTCCTAAGTCTTGTCTCCACATGCAAGCTTCAACAAGGTGTAGATTTGGCCTCCAATGTCCGATTTGAACGAAACAAGAGGCGATTTTGACTAAAAACAGCCTTCTGGATCCAATGGTTGCCTCAAATTTGGCTCAACAAGCTCTGATTTTGACCAGCAATAGAAAGCCACAAAGTGCAAAACTCCAAAATTGCACCAAATTTCTCTCCAATAGCAAACCAAAGGCACTCTATGGGCTTTGATACCATGTAAGATTTGGCTATGAAGATAGCCGCTCAAGATCTAAAACCCAAATGGAAAGCACAATAGAAAGAGAGAATATGACAAGAATAAATTGTATTCCTATCAAGAATACAATAAAGTGGATCAATTGGATTGTATGGATGATCATTACATAGGAGACCCCTTGGTTATATAGCCAGGTGAGTACAAAGGAGTGAATGAGACAATGACAATTGTCGCTGTCTCATTACATGATAACCAACATGAAAAGTTATCACCCCACGAAAGGTTGGTAGGTGATAGTGTGATAACTCTACAAAAGGTGGATCACCCACAAAAGGTGGAGTCACCCTCCAAAGTGGAAAAGCCCATCCATTATAAGTGGATATGATAAAATAATATCATGATAAGTCCACCAAAAGTGGAAATGCTCCAACTTCTCCCATGTGATTCCCTAAGTAAGCTTAAGTAAAGTGTAATTAGGACCTAGGTGAGAAATGACGAAGGTAAAATGCCTTAATTACACCAATATCTCTGAGATGACAACCACCTTCCCATTGCTTTAGATTCATCATGGTGTGGTCAGATTTGGAACTCGATGTATTATAAATTATAATGCTTTCCACAACTCGATGTTATTATAGTACTTTCCACAACTCGATGCTATTATAGTGCTTTCCACTACTCGATGTTATTATAGTACTTTCCGCAACTTAATGCTATTATAGTGCTTACCACAACAGTGATTTTAGCTTGTCTTGGAGATACGGGTTTGAAAATGAAGAAGGTTTAAGAGGTTTTCTAATGTGGGTATTCAGTTTTTGGTGTGGTGTGATCTTTCTTAGAGTGGTGTTCGAGTTTTGTGGTGATTTGGTGCTTTTTCAGTGTGCTGGTCTTCTTTTTCCGAAATACTAGAAACCGTACTTCTGCTCATAACTCTGTGTGTGAGAGAGATCATTTTGGGTACTTGTTTATTGTCTTCCTCATAGCTGGGCACCACATTTTGATAGTTCATTTGAACATTGATAGTTCATTTGAACATTTTGGTGAAGGTTTGAATTTTCTAGGCAAGTTGCCCTTACAAGGAGCTTCGTACATTTTCCCTTGGCACATGCTTTTCATTTCCATTCAATATTTGCATCTTTTGAAGGTATTAAATCATCTTTTCCAGTTGCCTATCATTGCTGATTGGTATCTTGTTTTGCCGGAGCAGATTTGGTAAAGCTAGAAGGCTTGAGAAATTGACTAGTGAATCACCCTTGTCCCATTTTAGCGCCCAGTTTAGTGCTGATCACTTTCTGAGTATTCTATTCATGATTGGAGGCAATTTTTAAGGTCTGGAAATTGTAATACAAATCTGATTTCAGTTATATGCTTACTTGATTTTTAATGGTGATATTTTTGGTTTAGTGCAAATGTAATGTTATACCGTCTTTCAAAATTTATTCAATGAGTGCATCAAACTTGGTGAATGAATCACGAAAACAAACACTTTTTGCATCTTCGTCTTCTTCTCTCAAAACTCTACAGAACAAACTCAAAAAAAAAAAATCAGGTATGAACATTTTAGTGGAATCAAAGCATATATTTCCTGCCAGCCTGTGTTTAGACAACTTCATTCAGCTGCATACCTTCTATAAGTTAAACACAGATATTTTAACAGAGAACAAAGGAAAACTCATTGGCAGTCCCCATAGATAAAGGTGAGACACTTTCAGGCATTCTTGGGATGCACCAGAACCCTCTCTGAGATATTGGAACACTACAGGGTACATGGCTGAGAGAGATATAGGGAGAGCTGGTTCTATTAGCTCAAGCTCCAAGATTGAGAAGAAGTTTGATACAATGATGGACATGATGCCACAGTTCTTGGGTAAGATTGGACAGCGTATACCACAAAATAATGCACAGGACAATCAGAACAACCCACGGGGCAGCCAAAAACATAACGGAGAAAGCAGTTCCACAAATCAACAAAGTAACAATGAGGGGCAGCGTATAGCAGCAAGGTCAAACACAATGCCTAGGCCTTTCCAACCCACTTTTATACAGAAAGAGGCACTTTAGGTTGCTCATAGGACTCCTCTACCATTGATGGATGAGTTATGGAATGCCTATGCTAAGTATGACGCCCCTCCTGAAGCTCTAAAAAACAGTTTGAATTTCAATGAGTTCACGGATTAGAAGAAGAGGGGTGTTGAAAGAGTTGATCATAGAGGACCAGCAGTTTAGGGACCTTCAGCAGGCATTGGGCAAGGTTACACTTTCTCAAGTTGAGGGTAGTGATAAGTGCTCAACTAGAGCATAGGTACACAAGCTAGTGGATGAGGCAACTAAATTTAACACTTTAGACTTGGATGGAGTTGCACATGAGTGGTGGTACCATGGCCTTATCACCTTGGGTCACAAATCTATCACTACACATTATAAGTTTACTAATACACTAATTAAGAGATTTGACAAAAAAGATCCAGAGTCGAACTTTGGGGAGTTGACACAGTGAAAACAATATGGCATAGTAGAGGTTTGCTAGCAGATTTTCAAAGGCTCAGTTATGGTTTATGGGATCACACAGAGGAGAATGGTACTTGTTCAATGAGGGACTCGTGGAGTCACTAAAGGGATGGATAAGGCATTTGATCCTCCATTTCAATATGAAGCCATGAAAAAAGAAAGGAGCATGGAGTGGGCTGCCCCAAACTCTAAATTTCAGTCCAAGTCCTATCCAGCTAATAAAGACAAAAAAGCATTTATCAAAAGACTCCAATCAGCAAAAAAAAATCAGTCATGGGACTTGATAGTGAGGCTCTTAATGACTTAAGAAAAAAGAATTTATCCTTCCCATGCAAGAAGCCTTGGGCACTAGGACATAAGCGTGTAACAAAAGGGGAAGGTAAGTAACAATGGTATTCAGTAGAGGAATCATCACTACAAAAATCAGACCAGTAATCTGATTCAGATGTAAAAGAGGAAGAAGAGTATTTAAAGGAGTGTAAAAGGTGAGAAGAGCGATGGAACATTTGCCCAACTCCATAGTTTTCGAAAGGATGAGTCCCTACGCATTCAAGGAGTATTAGGTCGACAACAATTGGTTGCTTTGACAGATACAAGAGCTACTCATTGTTTCATAGATGAGGGGATCATAGCACGCAGGAGACTTCAAATACAGGACGTAGGTGATTTCAGGGTGATGGTTGCAGATGATTTTACTATTACAGGCACCAAGACAATTCCATAATTGAGTATACAGTTGGGGAACTATGAAGTCAAGGATGACTTCTATGTGATAAGCATTGGTGATGCGGATGCAATGTTGGAGATACAGTGGCTAGGTTCCCTTGGTGAGATTACACTTAATTTTTAGACCATGGAGCTGAAATTGGAATCAGAGGGTAGGAATGTGGTTTTGAGGGGGTTGTCTAATGGAGGGTCACACCTAGTGTCTTCTAGACACATGGAAAGGTTCTTTAGACATGATCAAGTAGAGTTAGTAGCAAAGTGTGTAGTTATGCTTACGACTACACAAAAGGAGATCATACCATCTTGACATTCTGAGTTTTCTAGACAAGCAAAGAGAGGTTTTCAGTAGCATTCCTCCAAGTAGATCTCTTGATTGGAGCATTACGCATGTGATTGAGTTATAGGAGGTAGCTAAACCAATTATCACCACACCATACAGGCATCCTAAGAGGCACAAGGATGAGATAGAGAAGGCAACTAAAAATCTTTAGGATGTGGAGCACATTAGACATAGTAAGAGTCCATTTACTTCTTCAATTGTGTTGGTAAAGAAGAATGGGACCATGCCCATGTGTATAGACTACGGGGCATCGAATAACAAAACCATTAAGAACCAGTATCCCATTCCACTGATAGATGAGCTCATTGATGAGCTACACGGACCATTTTATTTTTCTACGATAGACTTGAGATCTCGATTATATCTTATTAGGGTCAAAGACGACATAGAGAAAACAATATTTAGATGCCACTTTGACCACTTGGAGTTTCATGTCATGGAATGCACCTACTACTTTTTAAACTTGCATGAAAAAAACAGGATATTCAGGAAGTAATTATGCAAGCTTTTTATCTTCTTTGATTACATACTTATTCAGCAGCTCATGGAAGAGCATTTCTTTGCCATTTGAGCTTGAGCATGATGCTTCACGTGAAGGTAATGGGGCCATCCTAATGCAAAACAAACACCCAATTGCATTTGAGAGTGGGAAGTTGAGAGGAGGTGAGAAGAGCTACTCCATCTATGATAAGGAGATGTTAACCAAAATGCGTGACTTGGCTAAATTCAGACAATACTTTGTTGGATAAAGGTTCATTGTTAAAACTGATCATAATCACCACATATACTTCCTAAATCAAAAAGATCTCAATGGTTGGCAATAAAAATGGGTTAGCAAGCTCCAAGCCTATGATTTTGACATTGAATATGTCAAGGAGAAAAAGAATGTAGTGGCTGATGCATTGCCAAGATGGTCACATTTATGTTCATTTTCAGACATAGCAGTAGATTGGAAGGAACAAATACAAGCTGAATATGCAAAGAATGCCCTTTCCAGTACCATTCTAGATAGTTCCTTGAGGATGACAGGTACAAGGTAAGGGATAGTCTCATTTTCTACAAGGATTGATTGTCTTAAAATGAATATTTTTAAGACATTTCATGACATTCCTATGTCTAGCCACCCTGGATATTATATGACATGCACGCAGTTGTGAGAGATTCTCATGGAAAGGGATGAAGGATGACATTCTTAAGTATGTTTGTGAGTGTCAAGTGTGCCAACAAAGAAATGAGCATACTTTTCCTACTAGTCTATTGCAACCCCTACCTATTCCTACTCAAAAGTAGGAGATTATCTCAATGGACTTTATCACAAGACTTTTGTAGCGGAGTAGATCTGACCCTACGGAAAGGAAACTATGTTCCTTTGAGAGCTAGTTTCACAACACACATTCAGATATCTCCCACCAGCTAGACTAGTGAAGAAATCTAATTACAAATAAAGAAAGTGAATATTATGGTTACAGAAATGGGAAGATCAGATGACAGAGTCTTCGGTCCAAATCTAAGTGTCTCGACCGAGGATGCCAGCGTAACGCACGGACGTCTACATGGCGCGTTGTAGTCCTGTACGGATCAAAACATAAAAATTGAATGGCAAAAACCCAGGTCTGTACTTCAAATAACCTGCAAAACCTAGGATCAGAAATATAGCAGCGAATAATAAATAATAGAAATAAGCATAAATACAACAAACGAACATAAGAAACCTTCGTGCGTTTGAATGCTTCCCATAAACCTGCCAACATACAAGAGAGCAAAAATGTTTGGGGCTGTTTGGAGACTTGCCTCGGTCAAGACCCTGTTTTGGTGTTTCCACCTCCCCAACAGATAGATTGAAAAGATAAATAAATGAATGAATGTTGACGTTATAGAAACACACCCTGCTTAATGGAGGAAAACCCCTATTACATGAGAAATGCAAATAGAAATAGACCTCGCTTAATGGAGACAAAATCCTATTGCATGAGATAAATGATAGCTAAGGATGTGATAAATCCCAAAATGCTCAAAGATACAAGAGAGAGAGAGAGAGAGAGAGAGAGAGAGAGAGAGAGAGATATTATCAATATGCTTGAGAAAGCCAAGAGAGCTATGGATATCACTGTAACAGATTGTTGTAGCAAGTGAGGGAGCAAGATAGCTGTGAAAGCCAAGACAATGCAAGAGATTTTGTGTGCAAGAACCAAGAGAGCTTGAATGAAGCGAGATGGATTTAAAAGAGAGAAAAAAAGGTGAGAAAAAGAGGCTTCTGAGCCGTTCTAGAAGATTCTGAGCCATTTGCACCGACCAAGGCAGGTGACAAGTGTCAAAACATTTAAAACCGACATTTGAACATTAAGATGTCGCAGGACGAATGCCTGGCGCACGGACATTCACGCGGCACGCTCGTGTACAGGCGAATCACGCTCAAAAACAATAGGTGGCAAAGGAAACATGCAGTTAATGCAAAACTGATGCTGGAAGATAGCTGCTAACAAGGACCTTGAGCATCTTGAGGAGAAAAAGGTTGATGCAAGGGCTGAAATGGACCTACACAAATACTAGAGGAATGGACACTAAAGTGGCTACAAAAGTGTAGGAAAATTTGCAAAGGGCGTATTGCAGTATTTGGAGATCATTTGAGGAGGCCATACATTGTTCTTACTGGCCATATGGCCCTAGGAATGGCATGTGAGTTGGGTGAGGAGACTGCTAAGGTTTTGGGGGGATATTTGTGGCTGTTCCGAGGTGTTTTGGGCCTGCATCATCAATCCAACCCTGGTTGTGGCCTTTGGAGGTGATATTGGAGAGTAGCATCCAAGTTTGCTAGTGCCAGTTTGCTGATTTCAGTGCCAGATCAGACTTATGAATTGCTAGAGTTAATGGATATGCTTGAAATGTACTTGCAAATCATTTTAGCTATCAAGGTATTGACCATTTTGATGACATATTGTACTCTCCATTTTGATATTAAATTTGAGTTCTATCATTCTAAGGAGTTTTCTGAATATTGCCATTTCCTGAGTTGTTAAATAGTTGCAAGTTTTATTATTGTGAAACAATTATTGTGAATATCTCTCTACAACAAGAAACACTCAAAAAATAAAAAAACAAGGGTGTATGTTACAAGTTCCTAATTTGGAAGGACTTCATGCAAAGATTTGTAAGGATATAAGGTTGCTCATACAATGAATGGCAATATTTCAGAGAATATAATTTACTGTTAATTAATGCAGCAAATATATGTAGCCTGGCATGAATAACATCACATATTTATAGGTAGCCTGAGGTGGAATGCCATGTACAAACATTATTCTCCAAACAATTAAAAGGATTCGTGAGAATCGCTCCAGTTCAAAATTTAAGCACAAGAAGCTCACTTGAAATCATATCCATGAATTTGTTCCATAACTTCAGGTGCCATCCTGTACATCAAAAACAAATAATAGATTGTGTTTCTCTTATTACACACATATAAGACAAAAATGTCTCTATAAATAGACACTTTTCATGTAACACTATTTATTACTACTATTTCTACGAACAGGAAGTATCAAACCATAACAAAGTTAACAGAAAGAAATAAGAACCAGCATGGAGTCCCCACGAAAGTGTTCCTCGAGCGTTGTCTATCACCAGAGTCAAACATGCAAGCAGAGACCCCAAAGTCTGCAAGTTTAACTGCACCATTCGCATCAACTAAGATGTTGCCAGCCTGTGAAATCAAAAGAGAAAGCTTGTGTAATACAGGCATACCATTTCATTGCCACTTTATGTGTGTGCGCATGTGTATAGATGTATGTGGATGAGAGAGAGAGAGAGAGAGAGAGAGAGAGAGAGAGATTTGTTAATTTAACATGTATCAAAATCTCTTATTTCACTGAGTGAAAACATAAGGATGTCAGATTAAAGATGTTCAAAACAAGTCAACAGATAATCTTTAATAAAATTATTTAGGAATGACAACATAATCAGTAGATTTTACCCACAAATTGCCTAATGAAAACAATTATTGAAGACCGTGGAAAAACTTGAAAAAAAACCTTGCATTGACAATTGAGCACTTTGGGATCATATACATTGCCCCATGAAGGTTTTCAGAAACCAGAAAATTGTATGATGATTAGACTTATCAAAAAAAGATTATACCAGTTACGGAAAGTTTAGAGATAATAGCCCTACTGTAGGACATGAAACCCATAGCCATGGTATGCAAATCCTCGCATAACCATGGCATATATACTGTTTGTATTTGTTATGAAAGGTTGCCCGTGTTGCATACTGGAAGCAGGTTGAATCTAGACAATATGTTGAAATAACCAAATTCTGAAGGCTCAGTTACATCCTCACCGGAAATCTCTATTTCAGTCACATTGTGGCCCTTGTATAGAGACCTAACTGTTCCATAAGTGATCTTTTGTTATAAAAAATGTTTCTTAGATCTGTGATTGATTCCTCTAATCCTATTCTTCAGAATTTCATTCCTTTCAAACTTTAGCCAGACCCAGTTCAATAATGACTGATGTTATCACCATCCTCAGGTGTATATGCACATGAGTGCATTTTGGTTTCAAGGTGTTCAAAAATTAAAAAATTTCAAATTTGCATACTTTAATTCAGTCAATATTATCTGGAGGTATATTAAATTTAAGACACAGTCCCATGGAGAGATCTGCAACTCCTTATTTTCCCTCCACAAGTAATCCCATGAAGCCTCTTAAAAACAGGAATAGAATGTATCTCTTTCTAAATTTTAAAAGTGCAATTTTGTTTGCCTGATATTAAGCAGCCTCTGGAAGTGGGGAACCTAGAAACTTGCAGCACCAGCTCAGAAATTTTAGGAAAGTTTTCTGCCTGGCACCTAATATGTAGTGGATTTGCTTTCTGAAGTTAACTATGGTAGTTTCAAATGAAGAACCCTTCAAAACCACAGTAAAGACCTAAAAATGTGTGTTTCATGGGGCAATTTCCCTCGAAGTGGCTCAAAAAATCTTGCTCAGAAGCACCCACTCAGAATATTACTGTGACCGACCTCCATGGGACCACTTAGAGATAAATTTAATATTCACTGCATTCCTTTATTAAAGTTGCTATTTAGTTGTAGTAAATATTTAGACTCATTTTTCAATTGTCACAATAAAGCACGAAACTCATCATTATCTATAGCCCATTGGATAACAGTTACTGGTAAGTAGTTAGTTGGTCAAGACTTGATCCAAATTATTTCTCTGTTGAAAAACAGATTTGCAGAACAGCTACACAATTTAAAATGTATTGTGTTGAATTCTACACAGTACCATCAATGATGCTTCTTAGTGAAATTTCATTTAACTGGATTTCCACAAGAAGAAAACTGGGCAGTCTTGTATTACAGTTGAATTTCAGGTTTTTCCATGGCAGCTTATAAGTGATAAGGTTGAGAGATCAGTTTTTTTTTTTCATATTCTGAACAAAATTTTCTTGATTCATGATCATATTTGAAAAACCATGAAAGGCGTGATTCCCAACATATACTGCCTTATTCTTGGCTTAATTAATTTAATACATGTTTTGTTTACCGCTCATTTTTGTAAATGAGGACGATTCTGTTTTGCATACAGTTATCTTTTAGATTTTAGCTTCTTTGGTGCCTCTTTTTTACTTCCTATTGCTACCACCACTAGTTGTATCTATGAGTTCCATTGACCTATTTCGCTCACTTGTGGTAGTCAATATAATTTCTTTCTGTCTGTCTGTTAATTCCCCATTTAATAATCTGGGTCCTTAAATTTCAGAGTAGGGAAATTTTGGAAAAGCTCAGTATGAAATTCTGATTAAAACATAAAATAAATTTAAATTTATGTGGGTATTTTTACCAAGCAAACAAATATATTTTCTGTTTTTTCAAATTATTTTGAATTCAAGGATAAAATTAATGATTTATGTCCATTGGCCATTAAATGAACATTAAGAACTAGGTGATATAATGACTGCAACTTACAATGATGAAGACAACAAGCATTAACAATTTGCAATTAGTGAATTGAGTTAAAGATTAACTAATGGAACCAAATGATGTTGTTAGTGTAGGTTTTATATTTCCATTATGTTTGTGGGTGTTAACTTTTTCCTACACATTATTAATCTTGCTTAGGTCATATTAGACATAGTTGATATGAGGACATATGGCGGAATATATCAACTACATGTGTCACTCTCTTCCACACATGGGTAGTTGAGTTACATACCCTTTTTTGGATTGTTGTGCCACCTCTCATAACCACTATTCTGTCTCTATCTAACTAGGTTATGCCACATGTTTTGACAACCACCAAGTAGGTAAAACCTCCCACCTTTTATGGGTAGTTGGAGTTAATGCACCTCTTGGATATAAGTGCTCATATTTTGCTATATATACAGCACTCTTCTCTCACCCAGATTTGTTCGGTGACTGGTTTGGTGAGAATAACATGAGTATTCTCGAAATTCTATTGCAGTCTCTCTCTCAGTTTCTCTCTCCGTTCCACTAAATTGATCTTTGATCACCTATCAATTGGAGTTGCATGTGATCAACGACCAACATTATATCCTGGCTCAGTGCCTACTTACAGAATCTAATATGATATCAGAGAGGATTCATATGGTATAGTTCATTTTATTATCTAATTTTGAAAAATTTGAGACTAATCCAAAGCTAGTGTTTTTCTCAAACATCCAATATACTCTTCTCTTGCATCCTCGAATCTAAACAGTTTACTAGTTTAGAGAAAATTAAAAATCTGTTGCCATACCCCGCATAAGACTAGGGCAAAATACATAACAATCGCAGCTTAAATACTCAAACACTGGGCGATTTAATAAGTGCAAGGCCAACCCAAAAGAAGTAATCAATATTGGTCATAATTATTTTGGGAGCGCCGACTAGATCAAGGGCCGAGCAAGGATTAATAAGTGACTTAATGAAGGAGGCCGAACTGTTTGAGGTTTAAATAAATTAAAATTATATTGTTTAAGGCCGACTCTCTTTTAAATAATGACAAGGGACATGTATTTAATATGTGGCAATTACCTCTAATGCGTCCCTTGGAAGAGATACATCCATTATGAAGAGTTGCCTCTTTCCAAGGCATATGGAGATATTAAAAGAGTTTGGGAATGTTAGGAGAGGAAAGAAAAGAGATCAGATCAGATATACAGATCTGCAATCTGTAACCAACAGACTGGTAATCCATCAAGAAAGATCGAAGAAAGGAGGATTCTCATACACATATATATCTGAGTATAAGCAGCAGATCAGATTGATATAAGGAAAAACCACAGACCTGTGCATTAACAAGTATTTCCAACATACAGGAATTGAAGGAATAAGCATCTGAACTTATCCAAAGAGCAGAAGTCGGCATTCAAGAGGAAAATTGCATCAGGTCATATCTACAGAAGACTGAAATCAGATACCCTGCAATAAGCTTTTATTCTACAAGTGTTGTGGTATGAAATGAAATAGTAGAATCAATACTCAACTCATATAACTGTTTGTGTGATAATAGGAAATGCTATTCTAAATTGTTAAACTATCTATAACCAGGCAAGCAATCATTTAGAGAAGAGAAAGAAATACAAGAAAGGGCAGTAGATACGAGATCACCATCTAATAAGGCCACCCCGTGATGGATGACTGACGTGTCTGCCATATGTGGGCCAAGGGGGTATAAAGTCCACTCTTGGGCTTAGATAAGAGGATTTCCGTGCACCCTATTTCCTCTCCAACTTCTACGATGGTTGATTGATGGAGAAGTCAAAATCATAAGCAGGTGAATAAGGTAACATGAATAGGGAGGGCAAGCGACGAGCATCCTCACTAGGTAGGCCACCCCATGATGGATGACTGACATGTTTGCCACATGTGGGCCAAGGGAGTATTAAGTCCACTCATGCGCTTAGTGTGAGGATTGCTTTGGGCACCTTATCATGCTCCCTCATTTAAAACCTATTATGGTTGAATACTAAAACTGAAATAGATCATAGTTGAAAAACTCAGACTCGACAATAACTCGGCCGACCCAAAAAACTTGAAAAACTCGGACTCGCCAAAAACTCGGGGAGAAAATCGTGAAATGACCCTAACCGGCCATTTACTGTTTCCGACTGATAAAACTGATGCAGATTTATAATAAACAATAACATGCAAAGAACCAGTAGATAAACTCGAATAACCGGCAGATGTATTTATAAACCAGCAAATACAATCATGCATAATAACTCAGAAAATGACATGTATTTTATAACAGCAATACAAAACCATAATGTATGATATCCAATCTGAGATACAACAAATAACAGTAAGACTGAATGAAAGAACCTGATAAAACAATGGCGAACTCTGTATGAATCCGCACCGGGGTAAATCGGGTTTCTGTCCAATTCACCTAGAAATGCTGAAGGTTTCCGTCCTCAGATTTCTGATTCGATAGCTGAAGCTTCTCGAATTCTCAAGGAGAAATAAAATC
>MU225154.1:80366-91908 GCA_018584345.1 Thuja plicata
TAAAACACTTTATCCCACATTGCTTGTGAAAAGTGGGTTGACCCTATGAGGAGGAAATAAAAGAGAGCTTGTGGCCATTGTTGGGCATGCTTGATAAGAAGAAGAATTGATGCGTTTGCAGTTTACAAGTTTGTATTGGGCAATTGGGGACGATTTCCTCATTTGTATCACTCTAGACATCAATCCTTGGGATTGGTCTTTGGGGTCTTTGTTCCAGCTTCATTATCATTGCCGTTGTGGGGGTTTTTGTTGGTCGCATCACTGTAGCAGCCGCAACACTATAGCAGCAGCACTATTCACGGGTACTATTCATGAGGATTTAAAAATTGCTGAACTTTGATGTTAATGAGGGAATGATAAAATGAGTACAAATTTTGCCATGTAATTGACTTGTTAATTCTGAAAGTACATCTTCAGCAGTAGTTCAATTTTCAGTCGCATATTATTATAGTTTCTTTCTTGCACATGTGTGATTTCAATGCTATGCCAAAAAACAAAAAAAACAAATAAACAGATGTTCATTTCCGGAGACTTAAGGGATTAAAAACATTAAACGAAGAAATAAGGAGTGGATGCAAATTGTTTGACAAAATTCCTATCAGCAAGTTGGTTTTAATTTTGAGGGCATTCAGGGGTGCCCATTACATTTTGGCATCCATGATCAAGATTTTCAAGTGGTCTCCTACGATTTCGCATCCAAGCATTCAAGATCAAGTCTCAAACATTCATCAAATATTCCAAGGTGTTTTCAAGGCAATCTTCTCCATGGATCTAGCTTTTTTCCCTCATTGAAGGCCAAGCAAAGAAGTTCGCCATCAAGGAAGAAGATCATACATTCAAGCATCCATCCATACTCATTCAAGCAATCAAGTCTTCAACTTTTCCTCTCTCTCTCCAATCAAGCATTGTGGTGAACTACATCCATTATACAAGGTCTTGTCTTTAATGATTTCCTTTTGGGTTTGTGTGTTAAGTCAAAACTATTGCATCAACATATTTGATCACATTCAAAGAAGCATTTGCATTGCGAAGGTATGATATATTTCATTTTTTAGATCTAGCCTCTGTTATATGATAAGCACGCTCTCATTTACTTTATTTCATTTCAAGGTTGATTCCAAACAGGGGTTTGACTAAGGCAAACCCCTCTTTACAACCTTCTTCCCTATTTTTCAATGTGTAGGCAAAGGTGACGAAGTTGTTGTCACAAACTTGGGAAGTACAAGATCCGACAGACGATCTCAGGAAGTTTTAGGCACAAGAGCAAGGTACAGGGTGACTAGGTGACCTATACATGGGTTCAAGGCAACTAGGTGTCCTATACCCTCAAAAACATCTTCAAATTCAAATCTCAAGTCAGTGCTGCAATGTAGTTTCCATTTCTGTTCATTACAAATTTTTGCCTGATCTTCATCTGTCTGTTTCTACTGAAAGTTGTCATTTAGTTTATTTAGTGTCTTATCTTGTATTGTCCTATCATATTCCTTTAAATCAAATCCTAATCATCCGCTTGAGAAGGATCATTGCACTCACTTAGCGCTTGAGACCTACTTGAGCCTATTGGGTCATCTTCCTTCCAATTGTGCAATAAAGAAAGAGGATCTATCCCCTTTGCTTGTCACACCCTTTTTCTTATTGTACAACACACAATGGTGATGAATATCTTAACCATTAGTTTGAGCAGTTTTGTGCTTCATAAAGTACTAACATGTAGCACATAGTTTCATATAGTCCTCAACAGATCATTGTCACACGTAAGATCCCTTGCAGGTTCTAACTCTACCAAACCACTAATTTGCTATGCAAATGATATATTTGTTTTGAAATTGTGATAAAATACGAATTTCTATGAATTCCTAGTTGTATTGATAGGCAAGATAAATTATTTTTAGAATTATGATCTTCATAACAGAAAATATTAATACCAAATTCGAATAAGTTATTGCAACTGGAATAGTGAATAGCATACCAGGAGTCCCTTGCTAGCCTGGGAAATGTGTTCTTTTATTGATCAAACTGGTGAAACTAGCAATACAGGAGTACCCAGATGGTGACAATACCTCCAATGAGCTTTATTTGCATCAACTATAATTATCAAAAACAAGTATGGAAGAAATAGATAGATTTGCTACAGTTTCCTCTAGGCGTGCAGGCAAGGTCACCAATTTTGAAAAGTTTTCCACACTAAAATGTTGATATTAACCATATATGCTTATGAGAGCCTGAAAGAACCACTTCTTTATTTATTATTGTTGTTGATAATGATTTTCCAACCTTATTCAAACCCTAACCATTGCTAATTTATTTATTTGACACCCCAGGTGCCTCCAAGGTGTACAGCCTGCCCTAGGAAGCCACATGAGGGTTGGGAAATGGGTGTGGCAGCCTTCAATAGCCTCTAAAACCTGATCAATTCACTGTCACCAATCTGATAATGTTGCTACAAGTCTGCACTTAATAAACCTTGAAATATATGCATAAACACTTGATATTTCTTCACCTTTTTGGCCCAAATAGAACTTCTAAAATGAAGCTCTCCCAAGCAATAATATCAGCTGGTATCTCACAGCCTCAGAATTGCATAAACATTGAAGAGATTTGTTCTCCAATGGCTGAAGATGACTGAAACCCTTGTGTATTTCTACACATTGCTTACACTTGGACCCTTTTATAGCTTCTCAAAGCTGGTTGATCCCTTCTAGAGACTTCTTCATCATTTAATATCATTTAAAATCATATTAAATGTGTGCACATGACATTATTAAAACATTTTAATATTTAACTTCTAGGTTATAACTTATTGATGCACTTTAAAAATCACTTAAACGAGGGTCATGGCCCCATTGCACGAAAGTTTATTTTTAATACCTTACATTATAATTGCACTTTATTAATAAAGTAAACACTTTATTAATAATTGCATAACTCCGTAAATAACCATTATTTCCCAATCCCGTCTGAACCTGGAAGTCAACCATTGTGTCCACTATGCACCCAACTGCCTTACTAAAAACAAGGGTCCCTCTCTATCAACCACTGACTCACTATAAATAGTAAATCCCTCATTATCTGATGAAACCAACTATGCATTGCAATCATAGCTTGTTCAGGTGCCCTACTATAAATAATAACCCTGACTTTCTTGAAATAGTCACTTACTATAAATAGTAAGTGAGCCAAATTGAGTCCAATGAAGGCCAAACCTGAACATATACTAAGCTCTAACGGAGAATACACACCGATCTCTGCGAAAAGGGGACCCTATATCCAACTCCTCAGCCTACGAGGACCAGTGATAGGCTAATCCAAAAAACTCTGATGCTCGCAGAAATGGGGACATTGCATCACACAACACAAGACTGGGTGCTCAAAGGAGATGTCAAATTATATGATACACTCCAAATCTTTGGCACCTCAATAATGGGAAGAGGCCATTAACTATGTGTATTATATCCACACAAAGTTGTAAAAGGGGTAACAAATTTTCAAGCTTGGATTGGTGAAAAACCCACAGTTAAGCACTTTAGAGTGTTTAGTTCTCTTGCATGGGCCCACATTCCAACAAAGAAACACAACAATATGGATCCACAAAGCAATTTGCATTTTTTTTGGATACCTGAATGATGTTGAAGGCTATAGGCTTTTCCATCCCGCCACTCATGAGTTTAATGAGAGAAGTGTTCATTTTGAGGAGAGCCCTTCCAGTTCTTCTCCTACCACTTCTCCATCCACTATCATAATGGAAACTTGCACCATGAGGACATTACTTCAGAGGATTTTAATCCACATGATCTTGATGAGGAGTCCTCTTCCTCCACTTCACCTAGCGGCAATGATGATGAGTATTCACATTCCTCTCATAGTCATCATTTAGAGGTTGATGATTCTCCCCCAAACTCTCCAACCTCAGCGCCTCTTTGGACTCATCAAATAATGGAGTCAAAAGGTGATTGAGTTGGTAATCCATCAAATACTAGAAGAAAAAGATCACAATTTCAAGGGGTTTCACATCTCTTTGTTGTGTTAGCTTTTGATTCACAATCTTTTTGAGAAGCTTCAAGTAACCCTGAGTAGGATGTTGTTAAGCAATAAGCATTTAATTCCTTATAAAGGAATCACACATGGGATCTTGTCCCTCTTCCTAAGGGAAAAAAACTTGTTTAATGCAAGTGGGTCTATCAAACAAAAGAAAATTGGAGCAAATGGGTCGATTGAAGGCTCGCTTGGTCATGAAAGGGTTCTCCCATGTTCCATGGATTGAGTTCTTTGAGACTTTTGCACCACTTGCCAAAATAGATTCCATCTGACTTTTCCTTTCTATAGTTGCAGCTTATCATTTGGAAGTGCATTAGATGGATGTGTAGAGTGCCTTTTTTCATGGTGACCATTAGAAGTTAATCTACAGGGACTAACCACAAGGGTTCTTACAAGATCCTTCCCTTGTTTGTCACATTCGAAAGTCTCCATCGCTTTAATTAGGGCCCTCGGGTTTGGTATGCCAAGATGGACTCCTTACTTTTGATAGTTGTGTTGGAAATTAGTGTTCATATTAGTATTTAGATTAGATATAAAGTTGTTAGACTAATATAAATGTTAGTAATATTATTATACTATGGTTTGAGTTGTTTAAACAACTCATATGGTGTGGGTTGTGTATTGTTACATGAGTAACAATGACAACTAAACAGGGAGGTTGTTCCCTATAAAATAGGATTAGTAAATCCTATAAATGAAAAGATATTGAATGAAAAATATGAAGTAGCACGTATTATTTGATTTTAATTATTATTGCTTCAATAGTCTCTGCCATATTTCTAATATGGTATTAGAGCAGGCATGATTAAAAGAATTTCCATACCTATTATTTTGCAAGGAAGAGAGAATGTGGGCTATAAGGGGGGAGAATGATTACTGTTGTGACAAGTCATCTCATCACTAAAATATTCTCCACACTTGATGAGATCAGGAGACGAAGTTTCAAAGATTTGGTGGTCGGCGAGATTGAGCTCACGCATAGTGTGATCTGCATGAGAGAGCACTCCTTCCCAACTGTAGTGATGCAAATTAGAGGTGCCAACAAGGTTGCAGGTGCTAATCATTTTTTGCATCAAATGTTGTCGAGACCAAATTTGTAGCTAAGGAGTCAGGCCACCGGATTGTATATGAAAATCCTATCACCAGGATTTTCTCACTATGATCATAATCGATTTTCATAGTAAATTACCATCGGACTCAAGAGGAAGCCTCTGCATGTTGATGTCACTGGCGACATCGGATTTGTAGACAGTCACCTGGTAGACAAGCTTATGGAGAGAAGCGATAGTGTTATTGGTGCTGACAATTTCTTTAACGGAAGGAAGAAAAGTCTAGAGTTTTGTATTAAAGATAGTTTAAAAAGATTTAACAATAGATACTATATCAGCATAGTGTTAGCTGAATCAGTCCAAAAGAATCACTGAGTTATAAGCTATATCAAATATACAGACCCAAGTATAACTTCTACCAGCGATTACATCAATACAAAAAGAGATTTTTCAACTACGATAGTTTTGAATCAAAAGAGAGATTTAGCAACTACTGAGGCAATCAAGTCATCATGAAGACCATGAGCCAATCACATTGTTACTACATTTTGCGGCATCTGTCTCAAACCTCCCCAAAGGAGGATCAATATCAGGAGTGATCTCTGCTACAGCCTCCCAACCTGTAGCATTGATCCCTTTGTGCAAGCTGTTAATTTGTTCTATCTGCTCTTTAGTAATTCCTTTATCCCTGGTGACTTTGTGTAGAGCTTCAAGCTCCTTCCGGTCCAAATTATCCTTATAAGTATTGGAAAAGTGAGCTGATCTGATGTCAGATTGATATATGATCATGGCACCCTCCTGAACTAGGATCATGAATCTACCTTTAGGAATTTCCAGGACAGCAGAAACCTGCAACATTATTAATTTATGTGTGAGTTTATGGCTAAACTCAGTAAGTTTTCTCCTTTTGCCTTGAAATACTTTATCATTTCTTTGTTTCCATAGAAACCATAGCACCTCTACAGAAAGAACAGCCCAGAATTTATTCAACTTAGCATCAAAAACATCAACATAACTAGCAAGGACCTCTATCCATGAAAGACTAGGGCGAGAATTCCACAATAAAGGAGACCCAAAAAAGATAGACCAAACAAGAGAGGCAAACTGACATTTAAAGAAAATGTGTTAGACTGTTTCAGGGACATTACAAAGAGGACATGACAGTGGGAGAACACCAACAGGGGCAAAAACAGACCCAACTACAATCCTTTTAAGCAACAGCAGCCATCTAAAATAAGACTTCTTAGGCTCAACAGGTTGATGCCACATAAAATCAAAAACAAAATCCCATTTAGAGTTCGGTCAGTCAAGATGCCAACATTGATTAATCCAAGTAATAATCTTAGAATCATCTTTCAGCGTATTATAGATTTTTCTGGTAGAGCAATCTAAAAATGGAGACCCATCTTGCCACCTAAGTTGATTAACAAAAGCATCAGTAGATAAAATTTTCGCAGGAAAGAAACTACTAGTGGCTTTCAAAATAAGTGTGTAAGTCTTCTTTTGTGCGAGGGGGAGTCCAAACTTCTTGCTAAGTTCATCCCAAGTTCCAAGACAATGATCAATCAGCACATCCCCAACCAGAGAGATTCCTTTAGAGGCCCAACATTTAGCAAAGCAGCTTTGAGTAAGTGCAAGAGGTTTTTCATTAAGTTCAACCCCCCACCACAAAGATCTATCCACAACAGAATATGATGGTGGTCCGCCCACAGCTCCTCTAGAACATACCAACCCTCTGGTTTGCAGCCACGCCTTCCAGATGGATGCAAAGATGGTGGGGCCAAACACTTTTAACTCAAAGTCTCCCATTAACAGATCACACAAAGCAAGGTTCTTCCAACACTATCCCTTTCTAACTTTAGATCTCACGATGTTATTCCTAATTAAAATCTTCCAAGGCTCTTTACCATGAAGAGCCTTGAGAATCCACTTGGACGCAAGTGCAGCCCCATGAGCCTTAAGATCTCGAAGACCCAATCCACCCAATTTCTTGGATCTACAACACCATTCCCACTTGACACAGTGTCTCTTTCTCTGACCAATACCATCAAACCACAAAAAAATCCCTCATAATCCTCTCAAGCTTCTCAAATTGATAGTTAGCAAATAGCCAGGTTGAAGAGTAATATATAGCATGAGAGGCTAACACCTTCTGGACAACTTGTACCCTTCCTGCCAAGGAGAGATTTTGTGTCCGCCATTTGAGATGTTTCTTCTCAACTTTGGAAAAAATCCATTCCCACGTGTCTTTAGTGTCTGGGGATAATGTAAATGGGATACCAAGATATCAAACAATAGTGTGAGGGCCAACCCAACCCTGCCCTTTCCTTCCAATCCAATTCGATGCATTCTCCGACCAACCAAGAACTGAAGATTTTGTGTGGAGCCACTTTTGCTCTAGAAGCCAGACAAAAAAAGTGTAATCTTTCAAGAGCATTGTCAAAGTTGTTTTCCTCAAGCTCCAAGAAAAGAGTAGTATCATATGCGAATTGAGCATTAATCAATTCCTCATGGTTTGGCAATTAATCCCTTTAAAGGAGGTCCAAGCTCCCTGACTCTGAGAATATAGTATAGATCATCTGCAACCAGAACAAATAGGGCAGGAGCAATAGGACACCCTTGCCTTATGGATGTCTGAAGCTGAATGGGATCAGATAAGTCTCCATTAACATATATGACTTTGGAAGAATCCTTAAACAAAATCTCAAATCCATCTACAAAATTTAGGTGGAAAGCCAAAAGCCTTTCGCATGCCAATGACAAAGGACCATTCTATTCTGTCGTATGCTTTTTCAAAGTCTGGGAATATCATTGCTGCATTTTGTTTATCCTCCTTGGCCCAATGTAAAGCCTCCCAGCTGGTGATCAGGTTTTCTAATATATATCTACCTTTAATAAATCCAATTTGTGTCACTGATACCACCTTCCCAAGGATACCTACAATCTGCCTCGCCAGAGTTTTAGCTATAATTTTGTAGGGCATATTTAGCAAGGTAATTGGCCTCCAATTTCTGACCTGTCTTGTCACCATTTTTGGGTATCAATTTGATAACTCCCTTGTTAATATAAGGCCCCAAAGATCCCCTTTGAAAGGCATCATTGTAGAGAAGGCATAGTTCTTCACATATCCATTCTGAATTTTCCTTATAAAACTCTGCTGGGAGACCATCAATTCTGGGTGTTTTATCATTGGCTAAGGACCTGATAGTTTCTTCAAATGTGATATCCAGCCTGTTCAGAAACCTTCGTAGGAATCAGTTCCAAACATCTGTTGAGTGCCTCATAGTTGGAATCATTATGCTCAGAGGTAAAAAGTGCCTTATAAAACTCAAAAAAAGCCTCCTTGATCACAGCTATATCATTGGACAAACCATTGTCAGTCTGGATCTCATCAATGACTTCCCATTTGTGTTTTGCCTTGTTTAGCTTAAAGAAGTATCCAGTACCTTTATCCCCTTCCTTCAACCATGTCATCCTAGCCCGAATTCTTTGCCCCTGAAATCTGTACTGCTGGATCTTCCTCAATTCCATTTTTGTGGTGTGAAAAGTCTAGAGTTGAAAAGATTTGGTGTCTAATAATAGATTTTAAATCGAAGTTAAGCATTTTTTACTTTCACAATTAGAAGTAGTCATTATTAGTTAGTATTTTTAGCGTCTTCAATTGTTATTAAGGCTTCTAGTGAAAGAGGGTTAGATATTGTTCATATAGAGATATTTTGTCTTATAGTCTAGAATTTCAAGTTGTACTATTTTTTATGGAATAGAGAGAAGTATAGATTCAAAATTCTTGTAGGATTAAGATTAGAGGGAGTTTGGAGTAGTATTTAAGTTTGTTGAGACAAATCGTATTGTTTATTGTGTAAAAAAAAAGGAAAAAAAGTTTTAAAAAAATTGTTGTAATTGGATGCACTCTCACTTGTACACGACATCCATTTTGTGGGGGCATATGTTCTCCCTCATGATTGATGAAATGAGACTCAAAAGACAAATTTGTTGATTAAGTAGAAAACTTACTAGAGGATGGAGGCACGGGAGGCTGGAGGACAACCAGCGACCTCTCATCTATCACCAACGACGAGGCCATCCAACTGATTTGGTGACCAATGTGCAGCGTATTTTCAACAATTTTTTGGTGTGGATTTTAGTTTTTCAGATTTTTAGTGTGGTGTGTGAATACTGGGAAAAATGATTATATTGGAGAGTAGATGACTCTGACTATGGAGATCCTCTAAGTGTCGTACTTCGCTGGAAGATGGTTGACCGGTGAATACGTTCACTGGCAATAATGGCCATGTGCAGCAAGATCCAGATAGTAGTATGCGGTATGGTATGATTTTCTTTTCAGTATTCCTGTTTGTGTGAATAAATGAAATTTCACATTGTGGGGGGGAATAATAGCTAATGTTCCATTCCCATTTCGAACCAAAACGGCTAAGTTAAAGGCAGCTTCCAGTGGCAGTGGTGGTTGTCTATGTTGTTGGAGATCGAGTGGCAGTGATTGATAACAGTGACTACAATTAAGAACGTTGTGTTCTTATGGAATGTAATGTGAAACATTTTCGAGTGTGTTTTTCAGATTTGACTTCCCCATTGTAGAAGCATAGTGGTGAACAAAAGCACCAGTGTAATGCAGTTCACGGATCTTGAAAGGGTTTGTGGGAGGATCCAGAAAACCACACGATGTGGACAAATGGTGGAGGTTCCTGTTCACGTCAAGGTTTGTGGTAAGTTTGTTTAAAACAATGGGAGGAAAGAGCCTTTCTTTGGATCAAGGTCATGAGTCAGTTGGACATGCTACAAGGATGAGCATACTGTAAATGAAGGGTGTGAGTTCTACCATGTTCACACTAAGGGGGAGAATGTTGGAAATTAGTGTTCATATTAGTATTTAGATTAGATATAAAGTTGTTAGACTAATATAAATGTTAGTAATATTATTATATTATGGTTCGAGTTGTTTTAACAACTCATATGGTGTGGGTTGTGTATTGTTACATGAGTAACAATCACAACTAAATAGGGAGGTTGTTCCCTATAAAATAGGATTAGTAAATCCTATAAATGAAAAGATATTGAATGAAAAATATGAAGCAGCACATATTATTTGATTTTAATTATTATTGCTTCAGCAGTCTTTTCCATATTTCTAATAAGTTGGGTTCACTCAATGCCATTCTAATCCAAACATTCTGTAATAGGACGACGCTCACAAATTTGTTTCTCTACGTTGATGAATTGTTGATCACAAGAAATCACTTATCCACCATCATGGCAATGAAAAATGCTTCACATGATAGGTTTCTAATGTCAAACTTCGGTCTTCTGCATTACTTCTTAAAGATTGAGATCTCTTAATCATTTTCAGGTATCTTCATTACACAACATAGGCATGCTCTTGACATGCTCTCCAAATTTTACATGGTTGGTTGTAAGCTTACATCAACTCCACTTTTGTGGAAGGGTCAAACTTGAGGCAAAGTGTACTTCACCCTTGGCTGATGGCACTTTATACAAATAGCTCATCAAAAGTCTCTACTTGACTCGTACAAGATCCAACATTTCATATGTTGTGGGCATGGTCTCTCTATTCATGAAAGAGCCACATGAGTTGCATTGGAAGACAATTAAGTGGATCCTCTACTACATTCATGGTACTCACAATTATGGGATTCAAAAAGTGAGTGTGGATATTAAATTGCTGGTACACAAATTTAAAATTGGGCAGGCAAATCTTAGGATTCTAAGTCTACTTTATTGCTTCTCACTTGGTTTTGGTCCAGTTTGCTGGTTGAGCAAGAAGCAATCTGCAATTTCTCCTTCATCTACATAGGATGAGTATTTAGGGGCAGTTAATGCCACCACTCAAGCTATATGGCTTCAAAATATTCTAATTGAGTTTGACATTCCATTAAGAAAGCCTATACTCATTGTTAGTGATAACCAAAATATGATACAAATCTCAAGGAATCCAGTTCGTCACCATAGGACGAGACACATTGAGATATATATGCACTACATTCAAGAGCTAATTCAAGAAAACATCATTGATCAACCCTTCACAAAAAGAAAGTTCATCTACGAGCTTTGTTGGGGGTGCGAAAGGTGTTGGTGTGAATAAGATTTGTACCTATTAAAGGTCTTGTGCCTAGCTAATTCCTAGCAGGAGACTTCATGAATTAATTTTACTTAGTTCCTAGGATATGTCTAGTAGTCTTAGTTGTCTTGATGAGATCTATCTTATCATTATCTATTTTTTAAGTCATAGGCATTTAATATTTGTTATTTTAGTTATCAGTGTCATAAGACTAAAACACGTTGTTGGTGCCCAAAAACACTGAATTGAATTTCCTTTGGACTTGCCAATCCAATGATGGGAAATCCAATTATTTTTGGCCAACTAACGGGAATGATCAATTATGATCCTCTTCCCCTACGCTTCTGGCTCTGTAGGACCAAGG